>JASANB010002749.1:0-63172 GCA_030248155.1 Sabatieria punctata
ACTTGAAGAAGAAGTCTACATCCGTCAGCCTGAAGGTTTTGTTGACGCGTCAAAGCCAGATTAGGTCTGCAAACTCAAGCGTAGTCTGTATGGGCTGAAGCAGAGCCCTAGGTGCTGGAACGACGCCCTACACAGTGCACTAGTGAGACTACAGCTCACACAGTCCACCTCAGACAGATGCATTTATACCGGAAAAAATTGATGGGCAGGCAGTGATTATTGGTGTGTATGTCGATGACTTAATAATAGCCAGCGCAAGTACCAAAGCACTCAAGCACACCAAACAGCTACTCTCGAAGCAGTTCAAAGTGAAGGATTTAGGTCCTATTCATCAGTTTCTTGGTGTACATGTTCTACAGGACAAGGACAGCATCTGGATGGGTCAGGAGGCCTATGCGAAGAAGGTTCTGGAGCGTTTCCAAATGGAAGATGCTAACCCTGTTCGCCAGCCAATGTCCACCAGCACTGAACTACTTCCTACAGTACCTGGTTCTGGTGAGTCGCTGGATCGTAGCCATTTTCAGTCTCTGATCGGTTCACTGATGTATTTGGCGGTGGCAACCCGTCCCGATCTCTCCTACAGCGTTCACCAGCTGGCTCAGTTTGCGGCAGATCCTTCTACTCCACACCTCCAATCAGCCAAGAGAGTACTCCGATATCTGAAAGGTACTGTTGCTCAAGGTATCCGGTTCAAGCCAAGTGGTTCCTCTACCTTAACTGTGTATGTTGATTCTGATTGGGCAGGTGACACACAAACAAGACGATCAACAACCGGTTACGTCACCATGTTGAGTGGAGGTCCGATTTCTTGGGCTAGTCGACGCCAGTCACTGGTATCGAAGTCCACCACAGAGAGTGAGTTTGTAGCGCTGTCGGAAGCAGTGGGCGAGACGCACTGGCTTCGTCTTCTTCTGAAAGAATTTGGCCTGCAGCAAGATAGCCCCACAGTCTTGCATGAAGACAACAAATCGGCTGTCGCACTAACTACCAGTCCCTCCACACACCAACGAACGAAGCATATGGAGGTGAAGGTGCGATTTGTTCAAGACTATGTTGCGGCAGGTCACGTGAAAGTCAATTACATACCGACCAGCGAGCAGCTGGCAGACGCACTAACCAAGCCCGTCCCGTTTCCGACCTTTGCTCAATTCGTTGCTGGAATGGGATTGGAGCCAAACACCTACAACTAACCCACAAGCTGAAGAGTTACCTTCTTAGTTCGTCTCTTCGTCGGTGCTCGCTTCATTCTAATGAAGCTTTAGGTTTCGTCGTCACCATTTTGGTTGACGTCTTCTTGCACTTTTAGAGTTCTTTGTTCTTAACTAAAAAATAAACAAACATGACATGACTCACTACATTGTACGTGTGTTTAGATCCTGCTCGTGCTTGCCCAATGAGGAGTGTTGGCAAGTTTATTCAACACTGTACCGACGTACAGCATGTTCGCCATTTGTGTTCGGTTATTTATGTGCCTTACCCGAGCACTATTGCTGACTAGGCGCGTCGCCAGAAGAATCGGAGGGAGTTGGGAAAATCGTCTCGGGTCTCGGGGCTTCTGGCCTAAATCGGGTGTGGGAAGATCCCCCGGACCCCCTACTGCATGTATGATTCAGACCACTCTTTTAATATCTGTATAAGTGTTCTCACATATAAAACAGGTTTGGTGCTGCAGAAGAGCGTCGATGGACAGTGGTTCTGCAGCAGAACCTGCAACAATCAGTCGACATCGGTACTACAGTCGGTTGGCGCCGCATCATGGCTCGTCGTTGGTTAGTTGGACGCTTAGCTTCCTTTGCTTGTATATCTCTACCACAAGCCTGCTTTATGAGCTCTCTCCACTGTCAACAACGTGCAGAATCCATTCCCACCCCAACAGCTTCGAGCCTAAATTTTGGAATGAAATCTAACCTCAGACACACACCCTTTTATGTGGAGGGTTGTTTGCTCGTCATCATCATTATCCACGGTTTTTGACTATTTGGTTTTCCCGAGACGATTTTTCCGCCCCCCCTCCGTGTTTTTGCCAAGTAAACTTTTGAGGAAATTTTTGCTATTTTTAGAATTTCAAACATTAAAATCGTTTGAAAAACAACACCTTTTAGCTGTATTTAAGCCAAAATTAGCAATTTTTTTTAGATTTTTTGAACGTTTTTAGTACCCAACCATCCTCTTCTAGAATTTGGTTTCGGAAACCCCGGCCGGCGCCAGACCCCAACCCCCTTCGTCGGATGAGCTGTTACAACTAGAAGCCTATTACGGCTGAAGAGGTTGTGCTCAGTCCGTCCGAGCATAACTGTTCTTTCTGTATGTTTTTATCTGCCTTATGTCAGGTTCCTCCCAGAGCTTTGGCCGAACAACTAGGTTGGGCTTATGCTGCACCTGCACCTTTTGACCAAGCCACTTCTGAAGGAAAACAGCACAGCGTCGTTACCATGTAGGTGCTATTGCTCCTTTGTATTATTCTCCTTTCGTTCCCAACCGATTTTCTTCTCTTGAATTGCAATGTATTAGTTTAGAAGTTTCAGATTCACAATATGGAACACAATGATGGGTACCTCACTGCTTTCAATGCCTTGGGCAATCGATCAGGTATACTACTAAATTTCTTTATAATCTTTGGTTCCTTCTGCATAAAAGTACATTCGTGGTGTGTTTTTTCTTTTTCAGGCCGGTTTGTTCCTAGGATTGCTGGTTATGTTTGGCATGGCGGCGCTTACCTTTTACACTGCCTTTTTGGTTGTTCAAAGTCCTAAGAACTTGGCTGGTAGTTTGTAAGTTTTATCGATTGCTGTTATTTGGCTGCTCTTCAGATCCAGAGCCAGTGGAATTTTCTGAAGTCTGTCGCATATTCTGGGGTCGACCTGGAGAAGTAGTGGCTGTCAGTTTTTCGGCAATGGTGCTGTTAGGAGGCGTGGTGGTCTATTGGGTGCTCATGTCCAACTTTCTCTACCACACTGGGCAGGTATTTATCGGTAGGTTGAACAGTCCTCAAGGATTTTGTTTATTTCATTGATTCGTTCTTTCAGAGGCCCTCACTCCCAACGACACAATCTTTCCAATCATGGAAAACAATTCTTTCAGATGCGATTGTAAGTGCTTCATTCAAGATTTATATTGCACACCTCCTTTGTGCCACGCCCTAGCAGCCACCTGTCAAGAAGGGGCTCGCAGGCGTTTATCCCCGGCAAACTTGTCCAACCGCATTTGCTTTTCAGTTTACTGTTTTGGTTCGCTGTCACCTGATAACACGACTGCACCTGCTCTGCACAGTGACTGGTGGAGTCTGCAAGGAACAGTTCCTGTTTACCTGGCTCTGCTTGCGCTACCTTTCGTCAACTTCAAATCTCCCACCTTCTTTACCAGGTTTAACGTGTTGGGTACGCTTGGAGCTGTATTTTCGAGTGCTGACAGTGTGCGTGTATTTGCAGGCACGGTATCAGTGGTCTATCTTTTCATCCTGATCACAGTAAAAGCATTCAAGTGCGGATTGAATGTCAGCTTCGACGCTACCAGTTTGCATTTTACTCCGCGTACAGTACTTACTAAAGGCAGTTAGAACGGTGTAGTCTACAGACGGTTGTTCTAGCTGCCTCTTGGAAGTTACCTTCGCTGACGGGTACGCTGGCTCTTTCCTACTTCATACATAATGCCATTCTGACTATCTTGAGGAACCAAAAAACGCCTCAACACAACGTAAGTTGAGAATTGTTTTGCTTTCTCAACATCTAAACTGATAATCGGTTGGCAGGTGCGCGACCTGGGCATAGCCTTCTCATTGGTGGCCTTAACCTACTGTTACATCGGTTTTCTTTTCTATGTGTCTTTCCCACTCAGTAGAGTGACCGACTGCATCGGACAGGTATTACTACTGGGTTTTGTCTGCAGATCACCTTCTCGCATTTGGGTTGCTTGTAGAATTTCCTGGATAACTTTGGAAGCACGGGAGACGTGATGACAGCCATTGCAAGGTTGTTGCTGCTGTTTCAATTGCTGGCTGTGCTACCCGTTTTGTTGTATCTTATTCGAGCTCAGCTGTCTTATACCGTTTTTGGAGACATCTATCCTGGGTAACTAAACCAACTGTTTATACAGACGAATTTATCTTCTAACAAATATTTCAGATTTTGGTTCGTTGTAGCCTTGAACGTGGCTGTTATGACGTTTGGCATCGTTATTGCTGTTTTGTATCCAAATGTTGGCACCATTTTGCGGTAAGAAGTATAGAGCTTTCCAGAAATCAGTTACAAAATGAATTCTTCCTCCTATGGCGTTTCTGTAAATTTAAGTAGGGGTGGATGAGTTCCCACAGACCGCACAACGTATTGGTTGAGCTATAGATTTGAAATGTATACAAGTTGGCTGGCACTAATAGTTTACGTAGCTCATACATGTAGTTGGGGGAATGGGGGGATTTCCCGCTCAGGTCCGATTTTCGGAGAAAATCCCCCCAGCAGCCGGATTCTGGGGGGATTTTTTGAAACCCTAATATGGGTTTCTAAACCTGCAAACAGGGTTCCAAAAGCCCTGGTTAGGATTTCAGAGATCCTGAACAGGGTTTTGGAACCATAATTTGGATTTCTGGAGGCCCAAAATAGGGTTCCGGAACCGTAATTTGGGTTTCTGGAGGCCCAAAATAGGGTTCCAGAGCCCTAATTTGGGTATCAATATCTCTAAAGAAGGTTCCAGAAATGCATTTTAACTGTATTATGTCGAATAAAATGGGTTTTTTGTACGTTTTAAAGCAAAATTAGCTTTTTTGCACATTTTAAATAAAAAAATAAGGTTTTTTGCATGTTTTAAAGCAAAAATAGGTTTTTACCCGATTTTTAGTACTCAAAACCCTGTTTTGAGCCCAAAAAAGGTCGCTGAAACCCACTTTTGGACTTCAAGTATAAACCTTTGGAAACGCTAATTTAGGCCGCCTTCCCTAATCAAATGTTTGTTAGTCATATTGCTTTGTATTGTTACACAAGAAATTGGTGAGCAACTTTGAGGTGTGTATAGCCGTTTCAAAGGCTGATTTACTTCGATTGTGTTAACTCATCGAAATTACCTCTCTTTTAGCCGGGTTATTTTCACTGGGTTTATCAACCGATATTCATTCACGAGCAACAGCAATTCATTTGTGTAACCATATTTGGACATGCTGTAGTCTAAAGTGTGTTCCGTTTCAGATTCGTAGGTGGCTTTTGTGGTTTGGTGTATATTTTCGCCCTTCCCAGTATCGTGCATTTGAAGCGATTACAACTGGAAGACAAAACAACTGTATTTCAGTGGGTTGTGCATTGCACCATTGCTGCCGTTGGGATAATTAATTTTGTAGCTCAGTTTTTCATGAAATTTTGAGGAAACAGTCGTGCCTTGGTTCCGCTTATCTCAGCTGTGATTCTTATTTTATATCTCAACTCGAGCTATATTATATTTGTCCAAATCTCATTTTATACGTACGTACAGGTGCAGCCAGATTAAAAGCTTTGGGACGAGAGATCAAGACATGTGGCAGGCTTTTCCCATAAGCAGAGCCATCAGCAGCCAAAGCGGAGTGAAGACAACTCCGTAGTTGGCGAACACTTCTTTTACGTGCTGTTCTGTAGAAACTGCTCTGTGACACACGAACACTTCCAGCATGGTTAGCAGAGACAGTCCCACACTACTGACTAGCGCTCGAGACAGAGCTGGCTTTAGTGTACGGTCGTCCAAGTACTGTCTGATAAAGACAATCAGGATGAAGTATAGGTTGAGGCCCGATGCGGCCAGTAAAGGGCTGCACACAGTCCAGTAAGAAAAGCTGCTATCCAGCTCAAATTCCACCTTGACTGTCAGCAACACGGTGAAGACCAATATTCCGACCGTGTGCAGCCACAACTCAAATATGGACAGACTAAACCAATTACTGAAATCCTTCAGACTCAGTAGAGACATTGCTTGCTTCTCTTCTTCACAATGCTGGTCGATTATCGTTTCTGAATTCGGCAGCTTTTGGTAGGTACGTATTGCAAACCAAGTGAGAAAAAGAGAAACTAGTCTCAAACACAAAAGCCTGTCATTACAGACCCTCAGTCAGTCTAGAGATGGCACGAATGAGTACTCCGATTGCAAATTATTTGTAACAAACACGATCAAGTTCAAATCTGGTATCAAACGACTCCTTTCAATCTCCTGCCTGATTATTCTTTTACACACCAACAACTAATTACTGCCTGCTGTATTCACGTTCTAACCCGGATTACGCGTTTTCGATCTATGGTAAAAGGTTTTGTAAAAAGGTGCGACGCAAATTATATATATTTAACAAAGATGACCTAGTCTGGTATCAAACAACTGCTTTTGACTTCCAGATTATTTTTGTACGCCGCCAGCACACCAATACCACCACCAACTACTCACTGCATGCTACATCCGATTACGCGCTCTCGTCATATCGACTTATTTCATCGATTAGTTGCCTATTCCCCCGGCCGGAACCTCTTTATAAAACTCGCTATGAAATTCACATGGTGAGACGTACATTAGCCCACATGCGCAGATAGATGGGCAACTGCTATAGTTACATAATAAGCCAAGTTAGAAAGATTGGGGTCCAAATCCCAGGACTTTAGCTCACTTCAAACCATTATCATCACCTTGAAAAAAATCGAAAGAACAACGTTTCTCGATCATCTTTTAAACAATAGCTGCCAATTTTACCGTGTAAGTAGGCAGGCCTACCTTAGATGCACATTTCTGAGCATTCGCTTTCAAAGATAAAAACAACAGAACCACAACAATTTGAACAATAGATAAAAAAATTAAAAAAAAGAAAAGCGCGCGATTCCTACATCCACTTGCAAAATCAATCGTAGCATTCTAACCCGTGGACGGATACAACCCCACATGGGCAGGCAGGTAGATATGACAATTTGCTATCGATTAAGCATAAATATAACGATTTTCGTCCAAACCCCAGACTTTACCCGCTCGAAACGGAAAAATTTGCTAAAATTGATCCATGCTAGAAACACTAATCAGTGCCATGGGTACTCATGCCATCTAGTAGCTTGATATTTAGGCAATATGAAATCGGATCCCCATCAAATTTTAGACAATTATATAGAGGAAAAACCCCAGTTGGAAAACTAGCTTTTTAAACCTTGTCTGCCTAAAGCTGAGCCTAAGCATGATTCTACGCCCGAACGTAAGCCTGAGCATAAGCTTAAGTCAAAACTAGAGCTTAAAATAAGGGTCGGTCGGCGAGTGGGGGGTTTTCTTCCTACCTTTAAGGCCCCTAGCGCAGTACGGAGATACCAGTTTTGGATTCGGACCCTACCCACCTACGGGCCGTAGCGTAGGTTTTTGAAGCAACTTGAAAGAAAAGTAAACTCAACAAACGCAACGCACACAACGGGACTGATTGAAGAGCAGACTGATTGATGTTTAGGAAAAAACCTTGTCTCAAAATTTACAAGATTACAGCGGACATTTTTTAGTTTTATACAGTATGAACGATCACGCGTCACAAAGACTGACTATAGGGATACTTGACATCACAACTTTGTACTAAACCTTGTAATGGTGTGCATGGTGCGAATGCAAGGCTTTCCGTCCAGTGAGGCACGGGTTTCTGTCCAACAAATGTGGGACACAAAAAGACTCTTCGAGTAAATTTGATTGCGTACGTGATTGTAACCATCAGCTAGCTGTGTTTTGTGTTTTAACTTGAGTGTTTTGGTTCGGTAGTAACCATAGCACAGAATGGCTGCTTGTTTATGAATGGGTGGCGTGGTTATTGTTGTATTGATGTTTGCGCAGCAGGCATTGTGCTATTGGAGCTACCTGTTTCCCAGGCCACAGACACTCGTCCACCCCCTGTCAGACTGCGGTTGGCGTCTGCACAGCTGCCAGTCTCCACCTTGCGTGTTGTTAGAACACTCAGCTGATGCGTTTTTGCCACCGTGGCGCACCAACTTCTCAGCTATGGGAACTACACAAACTAAAACCGACTGCACAGCGCTAAAAGACGAGGCTGACGTAGAGACGGAAGAACCATCAATAGACGACGACGACGACGACGACGGACTCGACTTTGGTCCAATGCAAGAAGTTCAACTCAACGACCCAGCCGAATTGACGGCCGAGAAATTTTTTCGCCTCTGCGGCGAGATTAGCTCAGTGGACGACGCCTTTAACAACGTCTTCGCTGAATGGCACGACTGCAGATCTTTGTGCATTGAAAGAATTGACCAGTTCGCTGACTCGGTACGTGCACTGCTAAAACAGTAAGCTACGTAACAACCACTGTAGTAGCTACGTATAACTTAGGCATGTGCCTTCAGTGTTGTATACAAACCATTGATCACACGATAGCTGCAAATGTATTATTTATACTTCTAGAGCGTGATATTTCAGATGGACAAACACCATCGCAACTGCAATGTGTCCAGCTTGACGGGTTCCTCTGCTGGTATCGTAGGAGCGTCGATTGGATTGGTTGGATTGTTCACTTTCCCTCCGGCTTTCATAGCCGGCGCGGTGATCGCCGGCTTGGGCGGAGTGACTAACATTGTGACTGGCTTCACTGAGTTCGGACTGAGCAAACGAATGCACAAACAAGCTCAGCAATTGCTTGACACTGACAAGGCTCACACGGAACAAGTCAAAATCACGCTCGAGCTGCTGGTTGGAAAGTGGAAGGTATATTGGCTTTTTTTTAGTAGCTGACAAAAGTTATTTCGTTCTAGCAATTGGCTCAACTAGCAGCCAATCTGGATACCTCTGGAATGACAGTAGAGGACGCAAACTTTTTCAACGGACAACGTCTGTCGTCGATCTGCGTCCTGCCGGCACGGTTAATCGGTCTGGCGTCTACTAGAATACTGAGTGAAGTGCTGGAAGGCGTGACCAAATCGTCACAGATCGTTCTGCGAAGTGTCGCGTCTGCAACGATAGGCATCGGTCTTCTAGTTGATATTGGAACTCTGGTGGCCACCTCGGTAGACGTGCATCGAGGGTCGACCAGTGACTTTGGCAACCGACTGCGCAAACTATCGAATGACTTGCGCGAACAACTGACTGAAATGGACGACCTGAGAAAAGTTTTAACCGTCCAGAGAGCATTCCTGATGCCCAAGATGACATTGAACGACGAGGACGCGGTCACACTCAATCCCGACTCCGATTAATGAACACTGTTGTACGTGCGTGTACAAAAGAAAAATCAACTGAAGCTACCCGAAGCTGTCTGAAGCCTTCCTTCATGAAGCAGTTTAAGCCTAAATATAGCAATTTTGCCAACCGTACGCAACTACACATCCTTCTTCCACCCACCAGGCAGCTAGGCACTCACTAGGCCCTAAATTTTTGCAATTTTTCATAACAATTTAACAAAAAGTTCGGTTGAAAATTGTTTGTGGGCACCAGACAAATTCCCGCCAAACATTTACGATTTCTCAACTGAAATTTGCTCCTCGAGCTCAAACAACTACTATGGGCACCGAGGTCTGGTTGTGCCTCATAAGCCACCGACCATGCTCGTATTGTACTGTACATGTTGCGGGCTCGCGTTATTTAACATGAGATCGGTATTAGACTTATGTCGACGTGACAAGCATAGATAAAGTGTCATTAAGGGCATTATTACTCAACCAGTTGTGTAATTCCTCGTGCTCGGTTTCAATAATACTGCCATTTTAGCATGGCTATAGATCAAGTGCTGTTGGCCATACAAAAACGTGCTCTGTTAGGCAAGGAAATATCGCTATCGGGCACGCAGAGACGATTGCTTCTGCCTGTAATTTGCGTGCAATGCTTTCTGTTCTGCTAGTGCTTCTGCTCGCCTCCTCTGCTCACTGTCTCGTTCTGCCCACAGTCAGACTGGTAGATCTCAATCGGAATATATTGAATGTGAGTTATCTTCACTCACCACTGTAGTCAGTCACTCGCAGTGACCAACCAGGGAATGGGTTCGACCGCTCGATTCGATTCGATTCGATTCGATGTGACGGGGGGCCAACCAGAAAACGGCCCTGCGATCAGACCTGAGGGTCCAATTCGAAACCCCGTATGAAAATCGATCAAATCGAACTTATCACCTACAATCAGCCTCTGGAGGTGTCTAACAGATAAGTCACTCAGCTCCTGGGTAGTCAGATACCTCCGCCCCAGGATCTATGTCTACGCCAAACCAATGCACCACATTGTGTGACCAAATGTTCAGGGGCTTCCACCTCCTCTAAGCAAAGTGTTGTCATCCACCAGACCAGGCCCTAATGCTAAGATGCTATTAAGCTTACTACTGTGTTCAGTTAACCAATCGACCACCAGTTTTAGTTCGCCTTCTACTAAAACAAAGTAGTTCTCTGGTTACCACCGATTTGGGTCCCAGAATAAACTGCTTAGACTGCCTACAGTCGGTTCTCTTAGATCCCAAGCAATTTGCAGTTGATTATTAATTCGGTTCACTTTCCTAATTGAGATGCCAAGGGAAGGGCCGGTTCCGGCCATGCGAGTGGCAACCCAGAAGCCTCCCGAGCTAGTTGGTGAGCCTGCTCATTTCCCTCCACATTCGAGTGTCCAGATACCTACTGTACATCAGCTGTAGCTTCTTTCGAAGCGCCAGTCCAGTCGTTGTAGTTGCCTAACGCACTCTGCAACCAACCTAGAGTTGATGCATGGAGTTACTAAGGCTTTTAAAGCCGCTTGACTATCAGAGCAACAGATCTTCTGCTCCGGACAGTTAACTACTTCGAGAGTCCTGGTGCAGTTCAATATAGCATAAACATCCGCCTGGAAAACTGTTGCATACTTCCCCAGAGGAAAGGTCCTCTACCCCTACTAGCCTCGTTCGACCGCTCTCTTAGCGGACCGACACCACCACTGCAGCAAACTGGACGATTCATTCTGATCAAAACATGCTGGAACCTACTTGATGGGCTACATTGGGTTTGTGAACGGGATAGCGTAATGGGCTGCAAGCTAATTCAGTCCCCCAGTCACATCGTAGCATATATCGTACGTACTGTACGCAGAGGCGAAATTTTAAAAAAGTTTCACTTCACACTCCTGGCTAGGCAGTGACCTAACCAATAATTTAACGACTCTGTCTTTTGAATTCTTGGGTATGGTAGACCATTACGTACGGTACAAGAACAAACCACTCGCACAAACAATATTGCATCGAAGGTTTCGAAAACAAGCTTTGTTTGCGAGTCTAAGCGCTAGTACAGTACGTACGGCTACGTACGCACATAGGTTTAAAGTTGGATGTAGGCGGTTGTGTTAAAATACTGTTGTATTTAGGAACTAGCTAAACGAAACAGTTGGAGAGCATCAGACCCTGCTGTGGGCTTCAGCTTCGACCCTATCATTCCGAACAAACGAAGTCACCGAAGCTTCTGGCACCGCAGAATCCCGTTCAACCAGTGGTTCAAACTGAAAACCTACCAGCGGAGAACGAGAACTGCAGGTACTGACTTTAGTGTAAGAGAGAGAATAAAAAGTGGATTTAGACGTTACCAACTGCTTTTTCAAGCTCTGCACCAACATGTACGACGACTACTAGAACCTGCGGGTGTGAAGAAGACAGAAGCTGTGTCAAAGTTTTAACTTCAATATAATTTGGTTAAGCGCAAAGTGACCCAGCAAGGCAATCGGTGGGCAGATACTGTAAAGGGAGCCAAACAGTCGATCACTTGGTGTACTCTCAGCGACCGTCAGATATAACTAGAAACTTTAGGCACGTCACTAACTGTGCCCACATCACAGCCCTTCCAAAAGACAACCGAAACAACAATGCAATTTTCCTGTCCACACTGCCAAACTCGAAACCCAGACATTTGCCCGGTTCTACAGACAGGACGGGCGAGAGTGAGTCAGGTTTCGAGAAGGGTCAATCATCATGACGATCACAGGGCAAGACTGAGAAAAGAAACGCAGTAGCACCATCAGAACTAAACAAACTGCTGAGTGGTGACTCGTTTTTGAAACGCACTCATCAATCAATCAACCAACAAAACAAAATCGCATCGTTGAAAGCACTCGTAATTCGCTCTACAGGGGCCTGTTTCACCAATTTACAAATACAAAGCAGATTTTACAATTACAAATACAAATACAAATACAAACGGGCCTGATTCTGTTTCACCAAAAAATCTTTGTATTTGTATTTGTATTTGTATTTGTGAAAAAAATTTACAAGTGATTTACAAAGGAGGAGGAAGAAAAATAACGCAAAAAGTAGCAGAATTGTGTATGACACCATAACTAATGCATTAAGCCGCATAAAATGAAGATGAGGAGGTGCAGGGGCATTGTTAATAGTTCAGAACACCTGAAACTACATACAGTCCATAGTACTACTACTTGTATTTGGGAGAAGAATATGCACTAGGCTTTTCAGTTGGCAGTGTCAAGGTTTCACGGTTACTCAATGTCCGACACTATAAATGAAGTTTTCTGGTCAGTCAGTGTACAGCTGATAAGCTTAAGTAACAGGTATGTAGGTTAGGTAGGTATTAAGTAGGTAGCGATTTTACATTGTCGCCAATCTGTCTGCCTTTGCTAGCAAAGCAACCAAACTGATCATGCCATACAACTGCTTTGTTTTGCTTCTGTGTTGTTTGCAGTGCTTGAAAATCAATCACAGCTGTTCCAGAGTGACTTTTCGACCGTTTCAATAGGTGAAGTGAGACCAAATAAAAACGTGATTTTTAGCCGGTAGGAGAATGTTTGCAGTGCAGAATTTATTTTAGAGTGTTTTTAGGCTCTTCTAATTCACTTAGTCACATTTGCACCATAAGACGCACCGAAACACTAAACATAGAATAAATTTACAAAGCCTCAGACCTTTGTGAAAAAATTTCACAAATTGGAAGGAATTGTAAATCACTTGTATTTTGGTGAAACAGGAACGTTTGTATTTCGTTTGTATTTGTGAAATTCTACTTGTATTTCGTTTGTATTTGTATTTGTGAATTGGCATGTTGGTGAAACAGAAATCCGTTTGTATTTGTATTTGTATTTGTATTTGTGATGATTTGTGATGATTTGTAAATTGGTGAAACAGGCCCCAGATATTACATATCGCAGCCGTCATAGACATAAAAGCACTCTGTACACCGACCGTTTTAGGCGTGGTCTACGCGCACACAGTTGACTCTCTGAGAGCTCCATTTTTGGCCATCAGTCCTGCTAAATCACATTGAAAACATTAAACAGCACAAGGTCTGACTTAGTGACACTAAAACATAGAACATTCTGTTTAGCCATCCTACGGATGCGACAAACAACAGACAACCACCATTTTCTGGAAAACTCGACCTCGGGTAGAAAATGGCGTTGCCGCTTAGAACACGGGATACAGTAGTTGGATTTAAGTTAAGACACTAGTGCTAGTGCACGCACAACAGATAGCACTCAGAGTGCTACATGCAAATAAAGACCACATAGGTACTCAGAGCACACCATGTACTGCACATCACAGCAAGAAAAACAAAAGATCGGGTAGCTTACGTGAAGAAGTGCATACATACGTACGTATTGTACAGAACGCAATTCAGATATTAGAATAGGGTCCCAGCCAAACAGTTATGAAAATACAAACAAACGAAAGCTGCACTGCCCGGCGCAGAAAGAAACACTCACACGCATACAGTCTGTTCGGAGTAAAACGCACACGGCTTCTACCAGGCACTGGAAAAAGTAAACGCACATTATTCTACTCGGTTCGGTGCAGCACGAACACGCTCCAGCCAATAAAGCATAGAGAGTCTCGGTTCGCGCTGAGCCCAACCTCAGCTCAGACGCTAATATCAGGAATGGCAGCGACTTAGGTGGACCAAAGAAAAACAACGTCCCGTTTTGTGAAATTGCACTGCAGACCAACAAACTCACTCTCTCTCAAGCGGCTGACTGTTTCTCGTACTCCGGATCGTCACTTGGCGGTTCCTTTTTAACCACCGAAAACTGCTCGATGCTCCAGTTGGGTGCACTGGCCGAGCCCGGACTACTGTAACTGGACGAGTACTCCATGAGGGCGGCCTGCGTGTTCGTTAACTGCATCTGCCTTTGGCCGAGGTCCTGAAGCTCTCGTTGGAGGGAAGTAAGCTCTGCCAAGTCATGCGCCGACGCCACCTAAAAACTGTCCTGAGCCAACAAAACGCAGGTCGAACAAAATTTATCAGACAACTGTTTGAAGCGTCACGCGCTGCCAATGAAAAACTAGGAAGACAAGCAAACTGCACTTGGCCGACCAGTTGGTTTTAGGCTTTTTGGCAGTGTCAAAAAAGCGCCCTATCGCTATCGACATTGCAAACGCGTTTTTGCCAGCGTGGCAGC
The DNA here is from genome assembly GCA_030248155.1 of Sabatieria punctata. Taxonomy (NCBI): domain Eukaryota; kingdom Metazoa; phylum Nematoda; class Chromadorea; order Araeolaimida; family Comesomatidae; genus Sabatieria; species Sabatieria punctata. Next base: position 14,311 of record JASANB010002749.1, read on the forward strand.
AGTTACCGGCGGCGCTTTTATCTGGCCAATCGTTTATAATAAAACAGTTTTTCTCTTACTCTTCTTTTCAGTTGTTCCTGCTTGATGTGCACAACGCTCAAGTCCTCGGCTGTCTGGGCCAGTTTTTGTCGACGCGTTTCAGGATCCAAACTCGAGAAATCGGTCGTCTCCTCGCTGCAACCAGCCGACGCCGCCGACAGTCGAGCGCGCTTCAGCAGCTCCTGACCGTACTCCGGGTGCAGCGAGGCCGGCGGTGTCCCGGCCGCTGAACTGCAGGGCGTCTGCGACCGGTCCTCTCCGCTGCTAGCCACCGATTCGGCCGGCGTTGCCCGCTTCCGACTGTCCGACGGGTCGTCCGTGTCCGACAAACTACCCTTGCTCCTAAACCCACTGCTCACACGATCAAAACGCAAACGGTTGCAAGCAGAGAGACCCACTTTCCAGATCCCTTGACGTAGTTGTAGCCGGCGTCGCGCACTACTTGTCTGGCTAGCGGGAACAACTCGTCTCGGCGCGTTAACAGCGCAGGACGGTGGAGACAGATTTGAGCTGCCGCTTCATTAACTGACACCTAAATGAGATGTCTGACATACGTACGTACGTATTACAGCAATGAGCCAGCTAAAGCTTGGCAACTGATATGAATTCTACTTTAACAGGCCACCAACACTTTTGTAATATCTGGTCACCAATGAAAAGAAGAAAAGTTGGGTATTAAAAATTTGGTCTACAGGCAGTACCTCGTGCAGCGTGAGCGGTTTGTCGGCTTTCCGCTTAGCATCGAAGCGTCCGTAGATAGCTGCATATCGTCTGAACTCGTCCAGCCTGCCCTCGCAATCCGGCGCCATCTCCATCACTGCTAACAAATCCCTAAGAAAGACTGTTTTGAGCAAACTGAGAGAGACTAGCTAGCAGACCTGCCAATTTTCTTTTTGTTCTGTACCATCTTTGGCTCGTAGTCCGGCAAGCTGCGTGCCAGCAGTTCGGCGCATTCTGCGATCCTTCGCACCTGAGTGTCGGTGAGCGAGGGCGACGGGGCTCCGTTGTGGCTGCCGGGCTCGGGACTCAAGTAGCCGCCGGGCGGTTCGCCGCCGGGGAGGGGCAGACTGATGTAGGCACCTTGAACAACCTGGGCCGTGGCGCCTTAAGCCACATCTTTAATAACTACTCAGAAAAGCTGTCGTGCCGTCGGCCCGCCCCCATCACTCATTGCGCAACGCCTCCACACAGCAACTGGCAAAAAGTCAACGACGGGTTTCACTTCTATGATACATGGTCTTTTGGCAGCGGCGCAAAAACTGCCCCCAAATGCGTGCCAACAAAAACCAACCGAGCGCCCTTTCTCACTGCCAGCCAGTTAAGAACTACTACTATGTATTTTACCGTAACTCACCGGGCCAGATGGGTAGACTGCCCCCGCCACCGTTCGAACTCCGCGCACCGAACAGACTGGTCGATGGCCCCGGCGAGCACTGGTCGGCCACGAACGTCGACGGCACAGTGGTTATGGGCGTCAGAAAGGCTGGGTGCACCACCGACGGGTCCGGGGGCATCGGCGCGGTCGGATACAGTGCTCTCAACTTCATTATAAATAGAGTGGGATTAGAGCCGTATTCCTAAAGCAACTGTTTAGCTGGGTGAGACGGCAGTGGTTGCAGACCTGTAAAGCTTTCTGCAGTCTACGCACGTGCAGCGGTTTGCTGTGCATTCCGACCAGAGCCATGATCTCTAAAAACTCCTCCTCGGCCGCCTCCAGCAACTGTTGAACGTCATCTCCGCCTAAAGCTCAAACCAATGCCACGTATAGAGGGGAAAAAGCAGAGCTCAAGCGCAAAAAATCAGCCGCCTCTGCAGCTGCCCAGATCCGCTCACAACCCCCTCTCTCTCTCTGTGCCCAGAGCGCAACGGCCGGTTTTTTCACATATACCGTTTGCTACAACTAAACAAAACGACCTGCGGCGATGTTATTTTTGGCTGGGCTGTCTGGTTAGGACCAAAAAAGCCCAAAGCTTTCTTTTCCACTCGCACGGCCCATTTGTCGTCGACTAGTAGTGTCATAACTCAGTGCGGCAGTAGCAAAAAAATTAAGCACTGTCTGTCTGTCTGTCTGTCTGCGTAGATATGCGTCGTAACAGTAGCACCAAAAATGCGCGGTCGGCTAGCCGTAAAAGGGCGGCAAAAAGCAGAGCCAACGGCCGTGCGTGCGTTTGATGGCGAGGTTCGCAGACAGCCGACCGATCGATCTACGCTGGCTGGACGGTTTTTTGGCCGGTCGGCTATGAATTTGCACGTTCAATTATGCAAAAAAAGCCTCGCCTGACCTACAGACGTCGTCTGCAGCCGAACAGCTAAAAACCGCCCGACCTGTCTGGCTGGTAAAATATGACAGAGCGGAGCAGACAGAGGCAGCAAAAACGACGAACACTTACCAACGGCAAGGAACGTGTCGAAGTACTGAAGCAGGTTGGCCCGTTGAAGCACAGCAAAGAGTTGCCACTCGTAGACAGAGTTCGGTCGGCGGTTTGTGCTCTGCGACACAGAGGAGCTGGCAGAGGCAGTGACAGTGGTAGAGACGGAACTGGTCGAGGCAGCGGGCAGGCGGCCGGTGCAGGTGCGAGGGGCCGTGGCGGTGGAGGTGGTGGCAGGACTCGACTCTCGAGTGGTCATACGCCCCGCACTCAGTCATCAATTCGGCGCCCGGGTCGGCGCCCGCCGATCGGTCCAGTTCGTGCTAGATAATTGGTTCGGCCGCCGACTCTCCCCTGCCGTAGAAGCTGTCCGCTCTGGTCTGAAACAAGCGCTCTGTCAACAAGCAAAATGCTGAGCAAGCTGAGAGGGCTGTCTGTCTGCAGTCCGATAAAAAGTGGCCAGGCGTCAAGGTTCTGGCACCGACAGACACGTGCTGAAAAAGAGCATAAAAACTGCTGCCGCCCCACCAGGCTGGCAGGCAACGATGTCGTAGGCAGCAGCTGACGCCTCTGGCCGCCAATTTCGAACTGCTGCTGGAGAGAGCGCTTGATAGGAGAGTTTATCAGTTGGTAGGCAGACTGCCAACGGGGCGGAGGTATCAGTCGTAAGTTACCTGTGCAAGTGGCGCTGGAGTGAGCCGACCACAGGCAGCCATACATAAGTCACTAGTCTAGTCACAGCCTGGCCGGCGCAGCCTAATGTGCTGTGTGCGCGCAGGACGGCGAAAAAACTTAGACAGATTCGAGTTTTTTGCCGCCGAACGCGAGCCTTTTGTGTTTTTATGGGCGTACAAGTTTTTGCCAAGCGCATTGGTAAATTGCTAGAGCAGCGACTGGCTTTTTTACCATAGATACGTCTCGCCCATTGAAAACACGCGCGCGCCACTGCGAACGTTGAACCCAGCGGCTGGCATGTTACCCCGCCAACCAAAAAACACTACCCTAGACGGCCGACCCCGCGCACAGACAGACAAGGACGACACTCTTCTCCTCCTCCTCCGACGGGGATGACGACATTGAAAATCAATTACAGACACACAGCAAAAACTGCTTTTCCATGTCTGCTTCTTTGGCCTCACCAAAAACTACCTCTTCTGCAAGAAGCCGCCGCCGCTGAAAAACTAGTTCATGTATGGTAATTAACCAACTACTGTCAGTCTGTTTGTCTGATAGTTGAAACGACCTCTGAACATGACGCTCTCTGAATTCAAATTCAAAAACCATTTCTGCGGCATGTCTGAGTCTGGCTGGCCGCCAAATAAACAGAGAGCCGGGGTGCCAGAATTTTAAAATATTTCAGTCAGGATGCGCCGCCGCCAACAACTTGCGTAGGAAACGGCCTTGACATTGAAAGGTCGGACGGTCGCGCGATGCAAACACGTAATTTACGCGGCAATTTTTACCTCAGAGACTACGAGCGGATAGAGGAGAACGCCTCGCTCTGTCATCGACACGACAAATTGCACAGACATGCACAGACAGTAGCAATCATCCACTCTAAATCCACTCTACTCGAATGTCTCTGCTTTAACATTCTACATGCAGACGGATTCGATGAATTTGCAGAAACAAGAAAAAGTACGGAAGTCCGAATCGATCATACGACTAGACAAAAAAGGCCAGAACAAATCAAACAAAGATTTATCACCATCACTCAATCCAAAACCACTTAGTCAAGTTATCAAGTCACCTAATCAATTGCCGGCTGCAATGATTTCTATTCCACGCCGGAGACTTTCCCGCGCCGGCGACATATTGGCGATTTTGGTCACCAACTCATCGTCCATAGTGTTGTGCGCTTTGGTCTCGTACAACCGTTGGCCATCCGGACTTTCCAGACCGATTCTGGACCACTTTATGGTGGGATCAACGATCTCCTTGTACATTTGCTTTATTTCATTCAGACTAATGGCTCCAGGATTCATCAGATTCAGAGTTCCGGTCCAGCGCTGGCGCATCAGATCCAGCAGAATCGGCAGTGCATCTGGCAAGACGGTCAGCGAGACGGGACAGTCGAATATTTTCGGGTAGCCGACCAACTTCTTGAGCAGATTTCGGTTCTCGGTCATGCTGAAGTTTAGCGGCAGATTAATGCGCGCGTTATTGGTGTCAGGGAAGTGATGCATCATGCGGTCGGTAAAGCCTTTAACAACCGAGTAGCTGTTTCCGAAGTAGTTCGGTGGGTCGTCTTCTTTGAAGCCCGGCCCGCCGACTGGGTGTTGCTGGTCGTATTTGAACAGATATGCCGTTCCCACATACGTAAAGTGCATGCCCCAGCGTTCGCACAATTGCGCCAATTTGAAAATGCAATAGAGATTGTCGCGCAGATTTTCCTGGCACTTGTCCGGGCCGCCCTCTAAGTACTCGATGGTGTTGAAGCCGGGGCCGTGGGTGCGGCCGGTGCACGAAACGACGTGGGTGGGCGCCAGTCGCGCCAACTCTTCTTCAACCTGGAACGGTTTTTGTCAGAAAACCACTCAGCTTTTCAACAAACAACTGGCGGTGGGGAGGGGAGACTGATGGCTCTCGGCTTTTTGCCTCGGCAACTGCTCAAACAATACCTTGCGTCGGCACCGACAATCCGTCTACCGTAGCGCTCGGTCGCCCACCGTATCGAAAATTTTTAAACTGCGTAATTTGTTCCTGGTAAGCGCCGCTCAGTGGAGAGACAAGGGAAACCTTACAGACAACGGCATCTGATACTGGTACTTTATATGGGTGCCGGTACCATTACTCTTTCGGGGTCTGTAGTTGTATCATACCATAGCAATGGCATGGTGCGAAATTTGAATTAAGTGGTAGGGTACAAGTAGGGGTACCAAATGTGGTATCGCTACCGTTGGTACAACCACCACCACATTGGTTAATCGTAGGCCTTTATGGTACCACCACATGACATCAGTGGCGTACCCAGGATTTTGCAAAGGGGGTGTAAAGCGTCAAAAGCACTTTTAAAACGCATTCTGGCCATAAAATAGACAGGTCATAATATATTCGTTTTCTTATTTTTGCTTAGTTTTTGCCTTCCTACCTCCACCACAAAGAGGGTGTGTGTACACGCATCTAGAACCCTGGGTACGCAACTGACCACATCGCACGAACGTTAGGTAACACGTACCGTACTGCTCTATGTACCGGCCCCATATAGTACATAGACTTAGCATACACCGTGAACTGCCTGACTATGCAAATTACCTCTTCATCAGTGTGTTTTCCAACCCTGCACTGGGCTTCAACAACCGGCACTCCATTGTCTTGCAACATGCGAATGTACTGCTGACCGATCCAACCGCCTCCACCGTAGACGGCCACCGTCATGCGCAACGACTCTGTTTTCGGGCGCAAGTAAGAGGCCACCGTAAGACCCAAACCCTGGTCGAAGTCGGTGACTGGCTTCCAACCGAGATCGCGCTCGGCTCGACTGATGTCGATTAAGTATCGCTGATCATTGTGAGGACGGTCCGGCACGCGCTGAGTAGTGGCTTCCGGAGGAGCAGATCGACCGAGCTGTCGGCTCACTTCCTTTTGAATGGCTGAGGCCAGGTCCCGAACTGAATTATACAGTCTGCTTCACTCAGTCTATCAACTCAGACACTTAACGGCATATGCACATGATAAGGATTATACAAAAATTTTGTACGTACAACGCTCTGGTAGATAGTGGTACTTTCCTTCGGGGAGCGTGGTGACACGGAATCGGTACCATAGCACCATGGGGTATGCTCCCAGTGGCGTATCCAGGGGGTACACTACACCCCCTTTACGGTGGAAGTAGCAGGAGAAAGTCTGTCAAAAATATGAGAAACTAATGAATTATGCATTAAACAGCTATTTTATGCTCAGAATGTCTTTTAAATCCGTTTTTGAAGGCTACATTTTAAAAAATTCGTGTTAATTTTATGCTTAGGCTTTGAACGCCTTTTCAGGCTAATTTCGCTAAATTTTCTTACCAGGCAATTTCAAAATTTCACAAACCCTTTGCAAAATCCTGGCTACGCCACCCGACTCAGGCCATAACCCACCCCCGATCGGACAAAACCTCCATACGATTTTTCCGACCCATTCCGAATGTTTTAGAAAATAATTTTTTCAGCTACTTTTTACAATTTATTAGGACTTCAGATTCCAACCACTCCATTCTAGCAGTGCCATCTAAGATGGCCACAGCGTTGATGTGGCAAGTATGAAAGAACCTTACATCGCCCTAACCATTACTTTTCGGCTATATTTGAAGCGTTTTTTAAGATTTTTGCGATTTTTGAGCGCATTTTTGTACTCAACCCCTCCAATAGAATTTAGCCTCAGCCCTTACCCCTTCGGCGGAAAATCTGTTATATGTATGTCGATGACCGAAGGTATTGCACCATGTACCATCATGGCAGGTACCCTACGTTCCGCCATTGAATGGTACCCTATTGCAGCATCATATGCCAATGAGTGTTTGACAGTGTCAGTGTGTTAACCTGAACGTACCGCTCATTTCGAAATAAGTGCCGAGATTGTAGATCTGACCGACTTTAGCATTCTCGGTAACTTTCTGAATGCCGCTGGCGGCGTCGTCGGCAAACAACCAACTTCTGCGCTGAAGTCCGCTGCCTTGGATTGGAAAGTGTTCGCCGTCGACTGCCGCTTTGATAAATCTGGGCACCACCTTTATGTTCCATTGGTTGGGACCGTAGACGTTGTTGATGCGCACTATCACGATCGGCACTTTGAATGCTTTCTGGTATACGTGGCAGTAGGCCTCACAACCGGCCTAGACAGACACAAATACGTTAACTACCCGACCTGTGGACGCAACAAAACTAAATTACCTTAGTGGCTGCGTAGGGGTTGCCGGGACGAAGAACCGCGTCTTCTGCTTTTGGTTTCTCATCTGGGTCCGGAGCTGAATCGCCGTACACTTCGTCTGTGCTTATGTGAATGAAGCGCGAAAGAGCACCGTACTCTTTGCACGTCTCCAGGAATTCAATGAAGGCGATTAGATTATTTTCACACGCTTCTATTGGGTCGCCGTAACAGTGAATTGACGTGCAGTCGGCACCCAAATGAATCACTGTGTCGATCTAAAACTTTATTATTCAACCAAAACTGTTCTAACGGCTTATGTTTACCTGGTATTCGTTCAGAATCCGACCGACCAATAGTCGGTTCTTTATGTCTCCTGTGAACAACTTGTAGCGTTCGGAATTTCTGATTTCAGACGCTACATTGCACGCATCACTATCCAAAGTCAACTTGTCCAAGTTGACAAGAAAAGCATCAGGCCATTCTCGAAATATGAAGTTGACGAAATTGGAACCTATGAAGCCACAACCACCAGTAACCAGCACATTCTTAGGAACGAACGCCATGACTTCCAGCAAAGAACCAACCGACAAACGCACGAACAACCGACAGAAAAAGAAGGGCAAGGTAGCCCGATGGTATCGCGACCAAAACCAGTCCAACTTATCTGCAGAGCACATCCACTGACTTGGGTCTAGGTCGCTGTATGTGGCCAACCGATTTTATCTTGGTGGCAAAGAGTACAAACAACAGCTATAAACCAATACACAAAATGAAACGGGACACACTCGTTTACAGCAAAAATGCTTTCGACATACACAAACGTTCAAACTGTGCGCCTAGCGACAAGCTTTAACGCCAATCAAACTCAATTTCGCTTTTTATTCAGTCACCGGTGTCGCGCGGATTTCACCGGTACGTTGGTCGTCTGCTTTCTGTCAATGATTTCTGGAGACGACGAAACACGTCGCCGCTTCAGTGCCTGGATTACTTCGCGTTCCCGTTCTTTTCGAGCCTGAAAAACGGACTAAGTTTCCCTTCCGACAATACGCGTAACCGGCCTCAGAAGGGGGATGGGTTCCCATAGTTAAGGTGAAAGCTTGAGGGGTCCGGATGCCATGGCTCTAGGAATTCGACAAAGACAACTGAAAAAGAAACAAACCGCAATGCCAACCTTCATTTTGTCTCTGCTACTGCTTCTACTGCGAGAGCGACGCGATTGCTTCTTGACGGGTGCTGTGACTGTCTCTTTCGGTCTGGTTGCTTCGGCTGACCTGGACCTGTGACGCCGGCGTCTGCGGTCGCGGTGTCTCCAGCTGCTGCCCTTAGAATAGCTGAAACCATTGTTGATCGTCAGAAAGCCACACGGGCAATGCAATAGTGTCTAGTTGCTACTGGCTTTGAAGAATGAACTGCAGTACCTAGAGTTGTAAAAAAAAATTTTTTTGAAAGCCAAAAAAAAGCTTTTTTTATGAAAATTTTTCATTTCGAAATTTTTTTTTCAAAAATTTTTCCCAGCATGAAATATAACTTGTAGGAGATGCAACTATCCATCAGAAGCAACTTTAAATGCAAAAGCTGATACTTTGGTTCAAACATAGTGTTACAGCCTGAGAGTCGATATTCTACCTGCAGCATTGCTCACAGAGTGGCTGCTGCCCTTCAAAACCTAGTTTTATGCTTAGAATGGGCAAGAAATTGATAGAACTGCACTTCTAATGTATATCTGAGGCTAAATTCAGCGATTTTCCCCCAAAATTTCCATACTGTGAATAAAATAAAAAATCTTCGAAATGGGCTTTCAAAAAAAAGCCTTTTTTTTTAAAAAAAGAGCCTAACAACACTAGCAGTACCGTTTGGGGACGTCTTTTCTGCGCGGAGAGGGACTGGACTCAGCCTCGGAACTGCGCGATCGACGCCGGTTCCGTTTTCGCTCGTGCGAAACCGCGTCTCCATTTACTTCGTCGCGATTGTGACGTCTACCCTGGCTTTCCGATTTGCCGGCGTAAGGCGAAACTGAAACAGCCAATCAGCTATAAATTAGGAGCGACCAGAGACGTGGGGACGCACCTCCTCTGGACTGAGAGGGGGAAAACTTCTCGTTCTTCTTTGGAGTGTCGTCTCCGGTGGCCGCTGTAGAGACGTCTTGCTTAGGTTTGTTGCTCTCCTGCAACCGTTGTCTCAGCTCGTTCACCTGACGCTCTGCTCTGCTCCAACTGACCGGCTAAAATTAACTTACATTAACACACGTACCACAATCCCGCCCCAAGAAGGGTGAGGCGTTTCGGCTGGGAGCAGTTCCCTTAGTTAAGATCAAACAGAAAGGGATTATCGTTTCCAGCTCAGGAAATACAAAGCACGACAAATTACCAAGGGGAGACGGTCAGGCATTTGGGCCTAATTGGGCGTATATGTAACACGTGCGGGACGGCCTGGCGGTAGGGGTTTAGCCCAGGGAGGGGTCCAAAACTTCAAAAAGCTCCAAAACGCCTGGAAATGTGTCCTTAGCACATTTTATTAAATAACGCAAAAATCGCTATTTTAACATTAAAAATGTTTAAGAATTAAAAAAAAACAACTAAAAAATGACAAAAATGGCTTCTAAAAGCGCCGATTTCTTTAAATATCAGCAGTGGTAGTAGAACGCCAAATTCGTTTACCAAACGCCATTTAAGCGGAATTTAAGCTAAAAATTACTGATTTCTGAGCCAGTTTATTACTACTGGAGCCGCTACGAGTACTGCATTTTTGGGTCGGAGGGTCCCTAAACTGTGTCCGGGGGTAAGGGGGTTTGGCCTTTCTAGCTAGGAGTAACCACCCAACCCCCTAGTACATGTATGGTAGGGACTGTGTTCTAATATGGGGCTGACAAGTCGGCGGTGGACGGAAAGTCAATAATCCGCACAGTACATGGATGTACTGCTTAGTGGAGCCTTCATTTGGAATAATTAGACGGGACTTAAATTACTGATGGGAGAGTCGGTTTTCAACGGGTTAAGTAAGCATACTACCTTAGTGCATATATGTAGATCAGAAGCGTACCTTCGATCGCTTGTAGAGATTAAGCAGCGAGTGGGCGATGTCCAGAATATCTTCTTCCAGTGCGTTGAACAACTCCCACCACGGCTGCGGTTCGAGGGGCAACGGCGTCTGAAACCAACCTCCACTTAGACAGACTGACAAACAAATTGGAGGAAAAAGAGCTGCGAAAACCTGCAAGACACGTGCGGCTAGGAAAATGCAGGCACAGGTGACCGTCTCTGGCGTGAATTTGACGAATACGTCGGTGCGCAGAGTGTCGTTCATGTAGTTCCTGAAAAGAGAACGAATCATGGAAAAAGCCAAATCAACTTACAAGCTGGTTATGTTGCGAGTCGGTCGAGCACTAAACAGCACGACAAGTTTAGAGCGTGCACGACAGAATTATGTGGAAAGAGCAAAAAATTAAAACTTTTGTCGGTCGGTGGTCGTCGGTGAGCAGTGGAAGGCACTCCAACACACCTGCCAATACAACGCGCACGTTAGAAAAGCTCGCTCGTACAGAAGCTACCGATCGGACTACGATACTTACCAGGCCTTCTGCGTAAATTTTGTGTCCTTCTCTAGCTCCAGTGACTTGAGGTAGGTGGTTATAAGCTGAAAAGACACTGCCTTAGCAAGAGCAAGCAACAGACTGAAAGCAAACCTTGTGGGGATGTTTGACATGGACGCAGAAACCAAGTACATTGAGAACCCTTCGTTCAGCCTTGATCACGTGGTTCTTGAGAGCAATGTAGTTATGGTCGAGAATCATCGGAGAACATCTGCAACAGGAGAGTCTGTGGCCCGGCCACCACATTAGTCGTGTTCTGTGTTGTCTGGGGGGCAGTGAATAGCTACGACCAAGGCCAGATGCCGCTACGCACCACTTGCTTGCTGGCAGAATTCGTCGCAAATCACTGTCAAGAACCAGCCCGTCGCTTAAAGAAACGCACACACACTCTTTTCTTTGGTAAATTAACCAGTTTCAATCGATACTCCAGTGTACGTGGAAAACTGTCAGCTAAGATCTGTTAAGTTGTTTGTCAAAAGTGCAAAGTATGTTTTGTGTTATTACAGTGACACAATACCGGGATGGAAACCCCCCGAGACGATTTTTCCGACCCCCTCCGATTTTTCTGGCAAGTAATTTTTTGCAGATACAAAAATTCTCAAAATCGCCCGCAAAAAAGCACTTTTCAGGTGTATTTCAGCCCAAATTAGCGATTTTTATCCCAAAAATTTAAATTTTTTTCGATTTTTGAGCGGTTTTTAGTGACCAATCCCCTCCCAAAATTTGGGCTCAGATCCCCCCCCGGCCAACGCCAGACCCCAATCTCCCTTCGGCGGATGACCTGTTACATGTATGGCAACAACGCAATAGTGATAAGTGAACGGTTCTATGCTACTATTGAATAAAGCCTTAAAACCATCTTTTTAATGTCGTTCTTGTCGAAAACACCTTCAGATCGCAAGCTGATTTCAGATTTTACGCAATAAATTGAAACTGCACAGTAGCTCGTTTCTAAATGCTCAGAGCAGCACGCGTTACTTCCGTGCACTATTCGGAGTTGTGGCTCATTTAAGCTGTATATCATCTCGTCTTCGTACATGCGCCTACATACACAAGCAAGCAAAGGTTTACCAGAAGTTGAGAAGGAAAATCGCAAACTTAGGCGTTTTAACACATCTGACTGAAAGTGCTTTAACTTACCCCGTCATGCATCTAGTCAAATTACAGCAAAGAGAAAATAAAGACGTATAGCGTGGCCGGTTCTTGACAGATCAAACGACTTACTGTAACTGGCGGTAGTGATGGACAAGTAGAATGATCTGACATCACACAACCACCAGATAGCAGGCCGGCTCAAGCAAGTGGTGCAACGACATCAGGCGTCCGAATGCAGTGTTAAAAAGAAAGATCGAAGGCAGGTACACAGCTGTCAGGCAGACGTTTCTTCTCCACAACGCGTCCGACATCAGCCACAGCAGCAGTGCCTCCTGCAGAATTACAAACTTCCGTTATTCAGTGCCCCGCAACCCAACACATCAACGCTAACTCCTAGCAGATCAGATAATCGATTGGTTGCGCGTTTAGATAGACTGTACAAGCACACTGAAGGCTGTTTGGCTAAAGCATTAACCGTCGGCAACAAAACAACCATACATGTATCGAGAGAAGCGGTCAGGTAAACGAGTTTCTATAGTTAAACTGGTCTCGGAAGAAACAATTAGTACATGTGTGTGTGGCAACAACTAATAACGGATCACTAGGTACCACTCAAATTGATCCGCAGCTTGCTTTGACTTACCGCGCCCACACACCCCTGAACTTGTGTTTAGCAACCGACTAAGACTGCCGCGTTTTTGAATTGAAAGGTTCAGATTACGATCCGTCCAGATATTGGGGTAAGCAACAGAAAAGGCAATGCTCTTTTACCGCAGCAGGTGGAACTCCGGTTAAAAGCTAGGAACTTGCCCTCACTCGTACCTAACGGTCGAGAAAACGGGTAGAAAAAGTGAAAACTCTCAAAAGAAAAGAGGAGATTCTGCAAAAGAACGACCGACGAAACAAACAACACGCATGCATATAATTGGGAGTTGGTGTCACTTTGATTAGACGGACATCAATCATATTTGTAATGACAAGTACAAAGCTCTCACCGTTTCTTCTCTCTGCTGACGCGCTGTCTGCTCATCTGTTTCAGGTGGTGAAATACGTTGATGACGTCGCGCGGTCGACGCGGACTCTCCTCGATTTTACTGGCCAAATGAACACAGGCCATGGCAACGTGCTGAAACAAACTACTCTCCACTCTCTTCCACCTCACACAATTACCCTGGTCCCCTTCGAACAGCCAATATAAAGAAACAAAACCGCCGGTTAATATAAAGTACTAAACTTAGGCCTTAAAACTGTGTTTGTATCTTCCTTATGTAGGTAACTTTGATGCAGATGTATGTAGGCATCTTTTATCATCTGAGTGCGCTAGGCAGCCCTGTGTTCAGTCAGCGCTTGTCCGATTGCAAAACCACTGCTGGGGTTAGATGTAGCTGGGGGAAATCAGGGAAGGTCAGAAATCGACTGTATATTAATTAATTTCCTTATAACTAACTACATTAACTCAGGGTTCATACGGATCAGGGTTTTCCAATTTCCCTGACTTTTCCCTGACCTGAGTTCTAAAATTCCCTGACTTTGTACAAGCAAACTCATAAAACAGTAAATGTTTTCAAGCACCTAATTTTGTGATTTCTTTTGCATCGGCAGATATTTACATAAACGCTAGCATACCCAATAATTTTCTAAAAGCAAAGGGTGAATTTGGTATTCAAAACTAATCGTATTTCAACAGGTATTTCGAGAGTAAAGTTAACAAGAATTAACAGTTTCAGGGTTTGACGAGGCCTGGTTGGGCTGCAGCCTAACCAAGGCGAGAAATTTTTTGAAGAAATAGCTTTCAAAAACGCATTTAAAAGGTAGTGTTGGCGTAAAATTATCAGGAATTAACAGTTTCAGAGTTTGACGAGGCCTGGTTGGGCAGCTGCCCAACCAGGGCGAGAAAATTTTCAAAAATCCCTACAATTTTCCCTGACCAGATCTGAAATTCCCTGACTTTTCCCTGACCATTTTTAAATTCCCTGACTTTTCCCTGACCTCCCTGACCCGTATGAACCCTGTAACTCCGGAGCGTGCCCTATACTGACGCGTTCTCCTAGCGGTACTTTCATATTTTGAAAACAGGCCTCCGCAGCGTCCCCTATACTGATGCGGCTCTAGGGGTACGTATTTTTATATTTGGCAAAACAACAGGCCCTCCGGTGAGTGCCCTATACTGTTGAGTCCCCCTAGGGTAATTTTATATTTGGAAAACAGGCCCTCCGAAACGTATATCTACTGATGCGTCTCTAGGGGTATTTTTACATTCGGCAAAACAGGACCCCGGGGCGAGCCCTATACTGATATAATGATATTAATTAGACTCCTCTAAAAACCTAACTGCTAAAAACGATAAAACTTTAAAAAATCAGCTTCTATGTTTTTTGAACACTCTTTCGCTACGCCGATGTTATTTGGAGAATATATAAATGAACAGAATATAGTTGCTTCTCGGACTCCACAGACTGGAGGGAGTTTGGTAAAGGCAAGAGAATAACGAATTTACCTCTACCTCGAAAGTGTTCCTGACAAATGATTTGGAATAGAAGTATCTCTGATACAGAATCTGGCCGGTGGCAGCGGCCACCTGGGGCAGTTTGAGCAAGACAGAGGCTGCTTGTATCAGCTCACAACCGAGAAACCTGAGTTCGCTCTCCATCTCCCACTCCATTCCGTCGCTGAGTGACGGGGGAGCCGACAACTTTTCGGCCGGCAACAAACAGGTGTCCGGGGTTATGTCGACCGTCTTGTACAGACGACGCAAACCGAAAGTCGACACCTTGTTAACAATTCCTTTCTCCACTTTTTCTACTGGTTCTGCAGTCATTCTCGGCTTCTTACGGCAATTTTTTAATAAGAAAACTTCCGAAAAATTTCACAAAACCGACGATTAATCCATTTCAACAAAGTCCGGGTTTGGTATAAGCAGCTTCAAGACACATCTGATTAACCATCGGCGCACCGCAGCGCCAAATATAGTTGTCAGAAATATGATTCTCGGTCACCATGGAAACATTACGAGCCACTAAATCGAGATATGCATTGATTTGCAGTAAAGAGAATGTCTAAATTGTGGCATCAGATTTTTCAACTAAACCGATACGTACCACCTCCAGAAAAGCGATTAGAAGCTTCAGCCCAAAGAGATAACGAAAGCAGTTCCTTTGCCATTCATTTCAAAGCTGTCGGCGTTGCACAGGTTTGATCAGCAGAAATTTACGTCTGTACTAATTTAGATGGCTTGTGATTTAGATCGACCGAAACGCCCAATACCAGTTGCGTTGTTGCCTCTACGATGCCAAGTATAAGTCATTTTTCGGAAAACCGTGGCGAAGTCGCTGGGCTTCAACTGCGGCCAGCCGAATCGATTTCGATGAAGTATAGAGTACATTCATAAAAATAAACGAAAACAATTAATTTTAGACGGTCTTCCTGCATACGCCGTTCAAAGAATCTTCCTTACTGATTTGCGAGGCTGTCGCTCGGTCGGAGACGAACGGACAAGAATCTGAGAATTTACTGGGATGGTCGATCGTCAAATTTCCTTCCCGACTTACCGATCTGACGAAAAATTCTAATTCTCCCGCGTCTACGTACGTTGTGCGATTTAGACGCAAGAAATAAACATGGATTTTCAGGGTCAATTTGCTGCTTGGAAACCCACAAACAGTGCAGTTGCTGCAAGATCCAGTGGAGCAAAATGCGCAAGCGTTTCGAGCAGGCGGCTCGCTGGAACTTTCAATACAATCACACAGACTCCTTGCAAGGGCGTTTGGTTTCGTACCGGAAAACACGTTTGTTGGAGCTAACGAAATGGTGCCTGGCTTAGAACAACCCCCTAGAGGTGCTCTAATAACTGGACACACACGGAAACAATTCAGGCTCTGATTTCAGGCTCCTGTTTGTACAGTCCTGTGCCTCTGGCACCCAGTCCTGTAGTGTTGGACCAGTTGCAAGTGTTGCTAGGCCCACAAGCAGAAAAAATAGAGACAGAACTGTGTGAACTGGTCAACCGAGAACGGTTATTCAAGGACAATCAGGCTCTCAGCCAGCACACTGATGAGGAGATGGTCATTCTGGAACGGAGAGTCAGAATCGGCGTTCATAACGGCTGGCGCTATCTCAGCGAGCCTTTCATTTTCCATTTGTCCAGCGAAAACTCGTCCAATTCACAGAGTTTGCGGAGAAAGGGCACTTTTGGAAATAAAAATGAGTAGGTAAAACGTACAGTACATATGGTAGAGTACAATCTCTGAGATACGTACATACAACAGTCCAAACATGTAGAAAAATGAACAGTTGGTGATAACCCTTCTCACCTTTTTTAGCACACCGAACACATTTTTCCTGCGAAACCGCGTAGAGTTGAACGATGTGACTACAGATCCAGGAATCGCAATTGTCATTGCTCTCGATTTTATTGTTGGTCTACAAACGCATAGAGTAAATTCTTTTACATTTAAACGGTCATCATGTCGCAAAGAACTGTTTTAGCCAAACCCAACCTCTCAATCAATGGTCGTTTGTTGGGGCGCCTGGTCACCGTTTGCTCAGAAAGCACCGTCGACAGGCGACATGGTCAAGATTCCGCTGTTCGGCGGACCTACACCTAATCCGGACTATAGTTTATGTTTCAAAAACTTCTACCGATTACTGGCCAACGATTCTCAGCGCAAACAGCCCGTACCTAGCATCCACGCTCAGTTTAAGTTCGCTCTGAAGTCAGAAGTGAGTGCTGTCTTGCGTAGGTGTTTAGCAGCTGTGAAAGTGCAAGACCATTAGATGCCAAGCACTCAAATTGTTGAAAAGACAGAAGTGGACGGTTCTCCCGGTTCCACCGTGCCCAGCAGTCCCACGACCACTCAGACCAAACAAGAAGTGCTTTCCACAGACCAGTCGACCGTACGAGCCGTTACGCCAACGCCGGCTAAACCTGCCCCACCGCCTAGAGCTGGTCGAAAGCCCGTAGAACAAGCGCTCAAGTACTACCTCGGTCGAATCTGACTAAGCTGACGATTCTATCAAACTTCAGACAAGCGAGCGAGTTACCAGCAGTCGCTTACCGTACGGACACAACGGTCACACCGCATTGGCACCCGCACCCTGACAGAGGCGCAGCGTGGCCTATGGTTCCGGTTCAGCAGATACCGATGATGACTCCACTCGCACAAATGATTGAACTTCCAGTTGATGGTGCTACGCACGCCCCTATAGTTGCCCTGCAACAACAAGCCATCGGGTAATATTGGCCTTTACAGCTCCGTAAAGAAGGGAAACCAATCTTTCAGAATAGGAGCGATTCCTCGTGCCACATTTGCACTGCTATCAAGGGCAGAGTTCACGGAAATCAGAGACAGACACGGAGACCTGCCGGAACTGGTTGACCCGGAAGCTGGTCAACGAATTAGCCCCAATATGGATGTGGAACTGAACGATCCACTCGACTGCAATGAAATCATTTTGCAATTCCTGGCTTTGGCTAGGTGCAGTTGATGCGAACGCACCGCACACACAGCAATCAAACCCTTTCTTTCTTCAGCCCACAGCCGACTCAATCAAACCTTCCGTCGCGGATTTTCTTCTCTTTCCAGTTTTACCGATTTCCTCAGGTCAATACGGAAGGGTAAGTACGCTGTTGTTAGAGACTCCCATCTGGAGCGCGAAACTTTTTACAGTTTGTTGGTTAACCCGTCTGACGGCGAACAAGGATTCCTACCGCAAATCCTGAAACGGGGAAACCCAGTGATAGACTGCTCCAGTGGGAAAATACTACGTCCTGCTGACTCTGGATTCATAGTTAGTTCATTTGAAATAGGTTTCCTGAGTATCAAGGCTGCTCAAACAAATACGTGTGTACAAACAATCAACTTTTTTCAGGTTAAATTTACAGTTGATCCTCAGTTTCTGAAACCAGGAGAACAACGACAGTTCCTGCAGTATCTTTTCATTCACTACCTTCATATCGATGTTTGGGATGCAGACTCGCTCATGTTAATCGGTTCGGCTCTTTTACCTCTTAAGGTAAGTTGATCTACGTTTTGGGCCCCTGCAAAAGTCTAAATTGACATCTGTGGTTACGTCCTTCAGATTAGGCTGTACGTTTACTACTCACACACACCGGACGTGCTTTAGCATTTTTGTCGTTGTGGTAAAGAAGCGGTTCAGTGCTTCGCACAGCTGCCAGTGGTGACTACAGAGCTGAGAACGGACCCTGGAAAGTCTCAAGGATCTTTGGTGCCTCTTCTAAGAGCATTGCTTTACTTAAAAGCAGCTAACGTTGGTTATCCACACAGCACCATCAGTGGATTGGGTAGTGCCTAATTTCTTTAATCTACAGCCTTTTTATGGCATCAGAGATTTATTGAACCGCTGTAGGTGGACCTCTAACGTCGAGGAACCGCGCAGTAATCAGCCAAAGTCTACAAAATGTCAGCAGCGGCCAGACAGTGCGCGCTCAACCGCTTGGAATACAAAACTCGAATCTAGTGGCGCAGTTTTCCCATGCTCAAAAGTGCTAAAGTCTCACTGAACCTCTGAGTTTGAGTATTTGAGCTTACAGAGTCGATGTGGACAGTGTAGAACTTAGCGACGAGCGCAGACGCAAAGTGGAGAGATTGAAGAACATTAGAAATATCGAACGCTCTTATTCTTCTCACAAATTCCCGGTAGAAATTCTACAGACAATGTCGTGGCTACAGTAATTGTACTGCTTTTAGCGTTCGACCAGTGTCCGAGATAGTCTGAGCCGCGAATTACAAACAATAAAATCGATTAGAGCGGAAAGCAAGTCACAAGTGCTGCTGAGTGCCTTATTTCGCTCGCTTACTGTCGTGCACAGCATTTTTCCCAGTCTCGGCTCAGTGGAGTTTATGGAATTTCTGCTGCAAAATCCGTTCAACCAAGCTGTCACTGTCGATGTACAGATATCGGACCCCGAGTTTAGGTGAGACTTTTAGTCATTTCGATTCACCTAATACTGGGCAAATTATATTTTTAGTATTGTGTCCGATTCCCACGAGTGGCAATTCTTTAAGAAGTTGAACAGTCTTCAAACACCACTCGAACCTTCTATGTTTCTGAGCTTGGGCCGTTCAGACTCAGAAGGCAAGATAGAGTCCGCTTCTGTTCAGCTATTCCTGAAACCGAGAGAGTCGGTTTATGTGCCCTTCAAGTATCAAACGTTTCAAACGCTATCGCTGCCTGATCAATGCGACAAGGAGAATCAAAGGCAAAAAGTCGAGTTGAAGTCACTGCTGATGGAATCTAAGACAGTCAAGGTATTGGGAAGTGGCAACGTTTCCATAGACAAGCAAGACTGTGCCTAGCTAGAGATAGAAACTGAACGATGACTGCTGTACGTAGGTATTTTCAGGTGGTCTTCAAGAAGGCGGACAGCAGCGATATAATCAGCATATTTCTGCTGCAAGTCGAGCCTCAGCCTCATGTAGTGCATCAGACGTTTCGCTTTTATCACCAAGAAAATTCGTTCATCACCAAGCTGGTCAGAATTCCTGCCAGCATCAAAGGTGAGTGAGTGCAGTGTACTGGACGTTAATGTCCTGGTGAAGTTTACTTTTCAAGGCAGGAACATGATGCGAAAAGCTCACTGCACAGATCCTGCCGTTCTCTGCGAGTTACGATCTGGC
Source organism: Sabatieria punctata (assembly GCA_030248155.1). Taxonomy (NCBI): domain Eukaryota; kingdom Metazoa; phylum Nematoda; class Chromadorea; order Araeolaimida; family Comesomatidae; genus Sabatieria; species Sabatieria punctata. The sequence goes on from JASANB010002749.1 coordinate 33,891, forward strand.
ACAAACGGCAATGCGCATAATCAAGACCTTTTTCTCAAGGCATGTACGTATAGGTACTAATACTGTAAACGGCAGCTTGTTTAGGCCGGATGTGGCCCCAGTCCTCACGTCAAGTCCTTCCATGTGATGTTGTTCGGCGACCCATATTTGTCTCAGCCAATTCATATTTGGCACATTTGTCTGCATTCGCTTCAAAAGGTAGATGTTAGCACAGTGCAAGGACATGCCACTCGGTTTTCAATGGTTCTAAAGTGAGTTCAGATAATAGAAAAATGATTGATTGCGCAGAAAAGCAACATTGTAGAGCGGGGCCAGCAAGTCAGCTGGTGCGAGTTTTTCCGTCCAGTCCCGACATTCAACTAATCCCAAGCGAGCCATTTATTTTGCACCCTGGATCGGTCATTGAAATTCAGGCCTCTTTCCTTCCATTATTCATTGGTATTTTTGACGGAAAAACCGAGAAAAGGTCGATTGCATGATTTTTGTTTAGGCGAAAGAAGTCTTCAAATAAATGCAGTCGATACGGAAATGCAAGAGCTGGTGAAAGCTTGGCTGATTCGAGCATCGGTGCGGAATCCCAGTATTACCAAGGCCTATCAAGTCACAGTTCCAATCGGCCCAGATAAACCGCTTAATAAGGTGCCGCACTTCCGCAATGAAAATATAAATCAGAACAGAAAATATTTCAGAAAGTGGCGTTCGTAAACGAATACAATGTACCGAGAAAATACCATTTGTCTGTTAGCAGAGAAGATCTGGTTTCGATTCGGGAACCGGTTCTGACTGTGGATCCTAAGTGCACGGCCACCGTATCACTCAGTTTTCAGCCGCACCGCAAACCGGAGATCGCAGAAGTGTTGCTGTTTATAAACGATGAAAATGGTAACAACGAGCAGACCTACAGTCTAAAAACTGTTTATGCAAGAGCCTAATTCTGTTGTGCAGATAATCAGTGGTTTGGTTGCCTCAATACACTGCCGAAGAAATTAATTCACCAATTTATACGTACTGTATGCAAGCGCTCTATATCCAAGCAGGACGGTGCCCATCAGACACTTCGTTTCTTTTTCTTGAACAAATAATCACCGCCTAGCGCATCCAAAACAGGCCTCTTTGCGCGAGCTTCGTTCAAGTAGCGCAGAACCTGCAGAGGTGGCACTAAAAATTATTACAAGCCAAGACAAGCAGCTACCAATTCCCGAGCTTCTGGGTCGTTTAAAAGGCTGGTTTCATCCACTGATCTCGCAACTCGCTTGCCCAACGCCATGCCGCCCAGGGAATCAAAATACTGCTTCTTTGATGCCTTTAATCATAAGTTAGCTATTTGTTGTAACATTTCGATCTGGTGGGTGTTTTTGCCAGAAACCAAAAACAACTTGTAACTCACTTGCGTAAGACCGACGCCGATGACGCAGAGAATTGCGCAAATCAAGACGGACTCGAATCGGGCCATTTCGCTGAAATTACTAGAAAACAAGCATCAATTGGGAGTAAGCCAAATTCGGCTAGTTGGTGCCGTCACGCAGCTACTATTTCTATTCATGCGCGCGCGCCGAAACGTGACTAATTAGTAGTTTATCTCTAATGGCCACGAAATTTATTTTGCGCTGTGCAGACGTTGATTAGGTTTAAGCTAGTTACGGCTACATAGTAAGGAGGCAATTACTGAACACTCTCTAAACAGCTACTGGGCTACGTAGCGTTCAGGATAGTCGCAGTGGAACCACATTAACAGAAGGCGAGGGGAGGGAGGAGACACGATCCAGTGCTTTGTTGGCTGCTAACGCTTCGTTAGCTGCCTGTTGACAGATGGTTGCACGGACGCGGCAGTGAGAAAGCGGAGCCATCAGAGACGCATTTTTACCTGATTGCTTGTTGCCGCCTCCCTACAGCTCCTCTTTAAGGCTCTGTGGGGGACGCAATTTATGCCTTTACAGGGTCGTCGGCACCTAACGTCCGGATAAACGAATCCTGGGTCCCACTTCCGTCCATTATAAATCAGACTGAGATGGACCGTTCCGAGGCGCCGTTAATTGCAGATAGGGCCTGAATTTTGATCGTGCAAAACAACCATACATCACGGCCTCTTCACAAATTGCAATGCTGGTGCTGACAACGGACCGCTCATGTACTGTACAACTCACTGGACCGTGGCACAAGATAATAATAATCTAAGAGCCCTACCGTATTGGACGAATCGCAAAAAATGACACAAACTGTTACCAGCGACTGAGCCACAATTTTATTTTCTCGCTGTTTAAGATGTAATTGAAAAGCGCACGCAACCGTCTGGAGAAAAAAGGCAGAGAAAATTCCAATTTGGTCTGAGTGTCATTTGGACCGAGAAAATCTGCCACTGGACACGCACTCCGAGACCGATATTAAGCGGAGGCAGTTAACGTCAAAATGGCGGCTCGTGATGGCCGGTCGCGATTGGGTTGGGTCGCTGACCGGGCTTTCCAGTGTCTCAGTCAATCAGAAAAGATTACGTTTTTCTACTTGGCAGTCTAGCGGAATTATCGGCGTGCAACAAATTTACTTGAAACCGCCTGAGACCAGCAGATCGTCTCTGCCCACAGACGTCACACAAATTGAACTACATCTCTCAGCCACCACATAATTGCCGTCTGATGGAACCGGAAGCTGACACCCGAGCCAAACAAGCCCCCGAATCAACAACTGTCATGCATTTAGCTTTTACAAAAAAAATCTAAACCATTTTAGAAAGTGCCTGCACCGGTATTCTGCCGCTTGGCGCACCTAACCTAAAACTTTCAACTGCTACTGCCCACTCAATTCCTCTCTTTTGTTCTGTGACTGTCTCTGCACAACGTTTTTTTCATGTAAACTGTAATGGAATGGCTGACGGTCAAAAGCAAAAATGTTAGACTGTCAGCCAGTTAGTCCTAGAAAAGAGCGCAAATTTAGTTTTCCTGATCTTTGCTGTTATGCTAAGGCTCATACATGAGCCGCGCAGGGTCCAGGAAGTTTGCCCACTCCGCAACTTGGGCTCTCGACCACCAAACCACCCCACCTACATCGGTAGGCCCACCCACAAATTTTCTGATTTTGACTACCCCAAACCCATTTTCTGACCCATGTATGCTTACACTACCTTTGATTTACACAGCACAGACAGTCTGGGGTTGTTGGACAGAAGAAAGAATACCATAATAAGGTACATGCTCGGTATCACATCACAAGCGATACCAGACTATAACCGGTAAGCTTGTTGAGGAATTATTGACTAACAAAAACTACACACATCTATGCATTTTGAGCCGACCATCAATATACACGGCAAAACCAGATTCAACACTACGCAAACGTAAATCGGTTACCTTTTGGAGACAGATACAGTATATCTCTAACAATGCAAGGACCGAACTGAACTGTGAGCGAGCGGCTGTAATCACACGAAGGCTACCGTAGCTAATGGGGAGTCAGAGGTGAGGGTAATTCCAACTAGTGTATCCGTATCGGTAATAGAAGTAGCTCTCCTCTGCAGCCACCACACCAGCTGCGAACAAGACCGCCGGCCAGAACGCCACGAACACCGTCTTCCGAAGGTACAGCCACTTGCTCATTTGGCCCGGCATTCCTTTCTCCAGCTTCCACATGTGATTGCTGCAACCCAAACGCTATCTAACAATAGATCTTCCTATAATAAATAGTCTGTTACTGTTTTCCTCTGACCGATGATAGTAATTACAGTATCAGAGCCATACAAGTAACAGGTCATCCGCCGAAAAGGGGTGGGGGTCTGAGCCCAAATTTTGGGAGGGGGTTGGGCACTAAAAAACCCAATTTTTCGGATAAAAAACGTAAAAAATGGCTATTTTCGACTGAAATGCAGCCAAAAAGTTCTGTTTTACAGGCGATTTTGGTAATTTTTGTGTCTGAAATTGCAAAAATTTGCTCAAAAACTTACTTGCTAGAAAATCGGAGGGGGTCGGAAAAATCGTCTCAGGGGCGGAGGTCCCCATCCGGTCAGACATGGGCTAGCATTTCGGCTGAGGGGCATACATGTAACAGGGGGGTCTGGGGGTCTGCCCCCCACCCGACTTAGGCCAGCCCCCCCCGGAAGGGCACCCCCCCCGAGACGATTTCACCGACCCCCCCTCCGATTTTTCTGGCAAGTAAATTTTCGAGCAAATTTTTGCAATTTTTTGAACTTTCACACACAAAAATTGCCAAAATCGCCTGCAAAACAGCACTTTTCAGCTGTATTTCAGCCCAAATTAGCGATTTTTGGCGATTTTTAGGCCAAAAATTGCGATTTTTTTCGATTTTTGAGCGTTTCTTAGTGCCCACCCCCTCCCCCAAAATTTTGGCTCAGACCCCCCCGGCCGGCGCCAGACCCCCCCAACCCCCCTCCCCCCATCGGCGGATGACCTGTTACATGTATGCTGAGGGGGTAGAATTTTCAATTCCTGAGGGGGGCTGAGGAGGCTAGGAGCGCCTGAGGGGGGCTGAGGGGGTGGTAAGGCAATAAGTCCGATTTTTGGCTAAAATCAAAGTTTTTTGGCTTATTTTTTATTAAAATAAGGTATTCTGAGCACATTTACACCTAATCCAGGCACATTTTTTATCATAATTTTCTATACAAAATTCTTCTAAAAAATTCATGAGGAAGGTAGCGGCGGGCTGAGGGGGGTAGGTTAGAGAATGAGGGCGGGGCCAACCCCTCTCAGCCCCCCTTTGCCCATGTCTGCATCCGGTGGTCTGGCCTAAGTCGGTTGGGGGCAGATCCCCCAGACCCCCTGTTACATGTGTGATCAGAGCCATTAAACGGTGTGGGTTTGATATTCAGATCGAAGCAGAGCGGTTTCGGGAAAGAGGGGTTGTAATTTTTTGTCAGAGTTAAAAAAGAGAAAAAGGTAAAATACTTTATGGCACATCGGCCTCTTTACCGCAGAGTCGGACTCATACATGTAACAGAGGAGACCACACACCACCAACTTTCGTCAGAAGCTTCATGAATTTAGGAGTGGATAAAAGTGCAAGAACGTCTACGAACAAGGAAAAGAGCGTTGCCTTTACCGAATCCAAGGGTCTTTCAGTCCCAATCTCTCGAGTCGAGCTTTGTATTTCCGAACATCAGGAATTCGATCTGGATCGCTGAATTTTGTATACGACGGAATTGGAGGCAGCTCTCCACCGCCACCCATTTTGGTTTGTTCGGTCGGAATCTGTCACTTCACTTGTATACACAGCTTGCTTGCGCCGTCGTGCTGTAAAAACAGAACTTTCTCCAATCAATGGCCAGGGCCCGTATTCATAAAACAATTTAGGACGTAGGATTTCCTAAATCTGGCCGTTTAGGACGCCGCGCGGGCCGTAGGACAATTCATAAAACTTTGCTTAGGATGGCCGCTCTTAGGAAATCCTACGGCGTAGGACGAAAACCTTAGGTAGGTCGCGAGCTACCTACGGCCGCTTAGGACGTAGGTTTTAGCGTGCGTTGCATGCGATAAACACTCTTGGTTGCCTGTCTACCACTATCTCGGCTAGAAAACATAATTATAAACTTGAAATTAGTAGTAAACATTTAAATAGTCATGTTTTTATTGAAAATGAAGTGTTCTTAGCTTTTTACCTTCATACCCGTTTGCTCTGTATTATTGAAAAAAAACGGCTAAATTACGGTTACAGAACAGAAATGATTACTTCTAGACTCAAACTTGGGCTTCCGTTCGGTGCCAACAACAAAACACGAGTCAGGTTTGAATTTCCCTCCTAAACATGTCGCGTGGCGGTGGCTCAAACCGCTAATAAAAGGCGCTTAGGATTTCCTACGAGTATGATATCCTAAACTGTTTTATGAATAATCCTATCATACGGCGTAGGATGTCATACTCGTAGGATATCCTACGGCCAAATAGGACGTCCTAAGCGCCTTAGGTTGTCCTAAGCTTAGGATATTTTTATGAATACGGGCCCAGGTCAAAAATGTCGAGAAATGACGAGAAACTCGAATTTTGGTTAGAATTTAGAGAACGTAACGGTTGACGTATATTCGGGTTAGGTGTAGCTGAGGGAGGGGTGGAAATCAGGGAAGGTCACAAATCGACTATAGTAATTAACTTCGGATCAGGTGTAGCTGGGGGAATCAGGAACCGATCCCAAACAGAAATTAATGTTTTCAATGATCATAATTAATTTCAAATTAACAAGTTTTATCGATAAATATCGATTATTTTTGGCAAAATTCCAAAATCGTCCAAATATGGTCGTGTTAGTGATCGCTACATCAGCATAGGACACGCCACGGGGGCCTGTCTTGCCAAATATGAAAGTACCCCAAGGGGGACGCATCAGTATAGACATGCTCTGGGGAGTCTATATACAAAAATCCCCACAAAATTCCCCCAAAATCCAGCAAAATATAAGCTCTGCAAGGTCCATTTTCCTTAAATTGGATGTGCCGCAATCCTTAACACCTAGTAAAAAGATTGTTCATGCAAATAATGGCATAAATAGAATTGGTTTTGTATAATTTTAATTTCAAGCGTTTGAGACACTCAAAAAGTCTTGTTTGATCAGATAGAAATCTCAAGCAAAAAACTTTGGTGTGAAACACTGGCTAGAAATTTTACATTATCGTTTGAAAAATGGTTTTCAAAGTGTGTAGAATACTCAGAATTTTTTCTCAAGAATAATACCACTTTTCATCACAATCTTATACAAATCAAAATTTTAGACAGAACAAGTCCCCTTATATTTTTAAAGTAAATCTAAACAAATAAACAGCTTGCTACTTGTACACTATTTTACTATAGATTATAAATTGATTGGTACAGTTAAACAGTGTTGCCAGGTTGGGGGGATTCCCCCCAAATTTGGGGGGATTTTTTCCGATTTAGGGGCAAAATTTCAATTTGGGGGTTAGGGGGAAAGTTTGGGGGGATTTTTTTTTAAAATTTAGGGGGTTTTTAGGGGGATTCAGTCTGGCCCAGAAATCGGTGAAAATCAAATAACTTTTAGCATAAAATTTAAAATTAAAGAGGATTTAGATCAGGTAACCTTGTCAGGGGTGTCTAGAAAGCTACACGAATCAATTCTGGCTATTTCATACTCCTTTTCAGGTAGATCAAACAAAATTTGCTGCATAACAGTTGAATTGCGCCCTGAGCTATTTGAATAACTTATCTGAAAACTCAAAATTTTCAGCCTAAATTTTAGGCACGAATTTGTCGTGGGTGGATCGTGGGTCGGGGACTCGCTTTGAATGGCTAAAAATATTCATCTCTATCTCTGGCTCATTTTGATTACAAAAAGTTACAAAGTAAAAACGAAAGCTAAACTAAAATTCGAAAACAACATATGGCTCACGGAAAGCGCGTTTTTTTTAAGAATAACACGTAGACCCTGGAACAAGCCATGTCTACTGTACGCTACGCACTGAAAGTCAGATTTCTGAGTGCCTATTTTTTCTTCATGTTTTAGTTTTATTATTATTACAGAAGTTTCTACCAAGGGTTCTGTAGCAAGTAGAAGCTCAGTATATCATGTGCTTGCGTCGTTTCTCTAAAAAACGGTGAACTTTCGGTTTAGTTTCACATTCAGGTGTGTTTTTAAAAAATTAACAGAAAATTAGGCAAATACCTTGATAATCGCAGTTTTAGGAAGAAGTCAACTGCAAATTCGCTATAATTTTGCTGTCCTTTCACTACACAAGCAACATGGATACCATTCTGCTGCTGCAAAATTGAATTTAGATTTGGGGGGATTTTTTTCGTGATTTAGGGGGATTTGACTCTCTGGACCTGGCAACACTGCAGTTAAAAAAAGCCCGACACATCCAATATACCTAAATAGCACTGCTGAAGTATGTCGTTGTATCACAAAATAAAGCACGATATTACACAGTTGCCTATGCATTTTCACGCTACATATATCTTGTGCAGATGAACGAGAATGTTGTTCACCTACTTACATGTGTATTCTGTTTGTATTATATGTGTATCCTAGACATGCTAATCTTTTAGCGCTCCATAGTTTCGATTTTTGGTGGCTAATGACCATCGATTGATAAATAAAGGCACTCCCAACCAGGCAACACTGTTCCCCCCTACTACACCTGGATCCCAATGCAATATTATCGATTTGACCGGCCACTGAGCGGCCTAGATTGTTGTTAACTTTAACCCAATTTCGTTTCGTGACTTTTCAACGAAAAACCGAATCAATCCATCCTTAAAACAATATACGGTAAATGTATAGTTTCCGGGCGTAAAATCAGGAACCGACCCCAGATTGAAATAAATACTTTAAATGATCATAACTAATTATAAATTAACAAGTTTCATCGATAAACATCGATTATCGATTATTTTTTTGGCAAAATTCCAAAATTTCAAAATTGTCTAAAATGGTCATGTTATATATCATTTGAAAGCCCTTCATCTGACGAGTCTAATGATCACTACATCAGCATAGGGCACGCCCCCGGGGGCCTGTTTTGCCAAATATAAAAGTACCCCTAGGGGACACATCAGTATAGGCACGCTCTAGAGGGCCTGTTTTCCAAATATAAAAATACCCCTAGGGGTATGCATCACTATACTGATGCGTCCCCTAGGCGTACTTATCACTATACTGATGCGTCCCCTAGGGGTACTTTTATGTTTTTAAAACAGGCCCTCCGGAGCGTGCCTTATACTGATGCGTCCCCTAGGGGTACTTTTATGTTTTTAAAACAGGGTCTCTGGAGCGTGCCCTATACCGATGCGTCCCCTAGGGGTACTTTTATGTTTTTAAACCAGGCCCTCCGGAGCGTGCCTATACTGATGCGTCTCTAGGGGTACTTTTATATTTGGCAAAACAGGCCTCCCGGTGCGTGCCCTATGCTGATTTAGTGATCATTAGACTCGTCAGGCGAAGGGCTTTCAGATGATATGTAACATGACCATTTTGGACGATTTTGGAATTTTGCCAAAAAATAATCGATAATCGATATTCATCGATAAAACTTGTTAATTTATAATAAGTTATGATCATTAAAAGTATTAATTTTAATCAGGGGCCGGTTTCTGATTTTACGCCCGGAAACTATACATTTACCCAATAGACGGTGTTTATACGGTCGGTATAAAAATACCTCTACCTCTTCACCATCATACCGTATAATACCGTACAGCAGAAAATACCGTAACCGATCCCATCCATCACCGGACCGGCGCGTATACAAATCGCGAACTTAAAGGCAATTCGGTTTCTTCTAGCCGTCTAACCGTTCTAGCCGTTCGCACCGGCAGGTAACGCTGTGGGCGCTGAATTTTCTGCAATTGGCAGAACGTTTTCAGGCTGTGATACTTCTTCAATATGCTTTGTGCTTTCACTCACACCTCTCTTGGCCAACTTCGAATCGTTATGCCGAAATACTATCCCGAGAATTGGCTGATTCAGTTTGGAAATGAATTAAACTGTCGATTTCCCTTCTGATTGCAACGATTTCAGCTCTTCAACCTGTGATACTTCTTCAATGTGCTTTGTGCTTTTGCTCACAACTCTTCTGGCCAACTCCAAATCGCCATGCCGAAATACTATCCCGAGAATCGGCCAATTCACTTCGGAAATCAATTAAACTGACGATTTCCCTTCTGATTGTAACGATTTCAACTCTTCAAGCTGTGATGCTTCTTCAATGTGCTTTGTGCTTTCACTCACATCTCTTCTAGCTAACTCCGAATCGCCATGTCGAAATACTATCCCAAGAATCGGCCGATTTAGTTTGGAAATCAATTAAACTGACGATTTCTCTTCCGATTGCAACGATTTCAACTCTTTCAGCTGTGGTGCTTCTTCAATGTGCTTTGTGCTTTCACTCACATCTCTTCTGACCAACTAGGAATCGTCAAGCCGAAATACTATCCTGAGAATCGGCCAATTCACTTTGGAAATCAAATAAACTGACGATTTCCCTTCTGATTGTAACGATTTCAGTAAAGTGCCAAAGTGAATTGGCCGATTCTCGGGATAGTATTTCGGCATGGCGATTCCGAGTTGGCCAGAAGAAATGTGAGTAAAAGCACAAAGCACATTGAAGAAGCATCACAGCTTGAAGAGTTGAAATCGTTACAGTCAGAAGGGAAATCGTCAGTTTAATTGATTTCCAAACTGAATCGGCCAATTCTTGGAATAGTATTTCGGCATGGCGATTCGGAGTTGGCCAGAAGAGATGTATGTGAAAGCACAAAGCACATTGAAGAAGCCTCACAGCTTGAAGAGCTGAAATCGTTGCAATCTGAAAGAAGATCGTTAGTTTAAGTGATTTCCACAGCCGAATCGGCCGATTCTTGGGATAGTATTTCGACATGGCGATTCGGAGTTGGCTAAAAGAGATGTGAGTGAAAGCACAAAGCACATTGAAGAAGCATCACAGCTTGAAGAGTTGAAATCGTTACAATCAGAAGGGAAATCGTCAGTTTAATTGATTTCCGAAGTGAATTGGCCGATTCTCGGGATAGTATTTCGGCATGGCGATTCGGAGTTGGCCAGAAGAGTTGTGAGCAAAAGCACAAAGCACATTGAAGAAGTATCACAGGTTTAAGAGCTGAAATCGTTGGAATCAGAAGGGAAATCGACAGTTTAATTCATTTCCAAACTGAATCGGCCAATTCTCGGGATAGTATTTCGGCATAACGATTGGAAGTTGGCCAAGAGAGGTGGTGTGAGTGAAAGCACAAAGCATTTATTGAAGAAGTATCACAGCCTGAAAACGTTCTGCCGATTGCACAAAATTCAGCGCAGGGTTGCCAGGTTAGGAGTTTTCCTCCTAGATCTAGGAGTTTTTGATTTGGGATTGGAGGAGAATTTTGAGATTGGAGTTAGAAGTTTTTTCTGGGAGTTTTAAAAATCTGGGTCAGAGTTTTTGATTTTTAGGATTTTTCTAGGAGTTTTCTGGGATTTTTTTTAGGATTTTCAGCTTCATGCCTCTTCATATTGCTGGCTTTCTCTAAAAAATCACCCGTTCCTAGCTAGAAACTGATTTTTTTGCAATCTTATGTCGTGTGAACTGATCAGATGAGCTTTGCTCCACTTTTATATATCTTTGTCTTGTCGTTACCTACAATTGTGTCATGTTCGCATTCCGGTCTTCTTTGTTGTAGCGAAAAAATTTCGCGATAGATTAATGATTGACTTGGCTAACACAGTAAAACTTAAATTGATGATTCAGCTAGCCTTGCACCTGTAATACCTATTACCTCTGTTCGTCTGGAGTTATATATATAAGATTTGACGGATAGGAATGAAAAAATCCTAACTCATAGGCTAAAGGCAGAATTTTTAGCTTTCCTTGCATGAGTTTACTTTATTTCTACTGTAGTATTGATTCAGATTGACTGATATCTAATGATTTCAAAGCATTTTTAAACCTGCTGTTTACACTTTACTTTGGTAGTAAACTGCAGTGGCGTATTCAGGAGGGTTCTGGTGGATACAACCCGTTTGCGAAGGAGGTAGGAAGAAAAAAATTTGTGAAAAATAGGAGAAACGAATGAATTACGTTGTAAAACTGTGTAGTTTATGCTCAGAAGGCCGTTTAAATGCGTTTTTGAAGGCTAATTTTCAAAATTTTCTCACACTGGCGACTTCAAAATTTTCATCCTCTGAAAAATTCTGGATACATCACTGGTAAACTGTCTGGCTCACGAAATTCTACTGAAAAAATTCGTCTGCCAAATTTTAAGTGCTTTAAAATTTAGGAGTTTTTTATAGGATTTTTTAGAATTTTTAGGAGTTTTTAGGAGGTTTTTTAGGGTATTTCTAGGAGTGAACTGCCTTTGAAACCTGGCAACCCTGATTCAGCGCCCACAGCGTTACCTTCCGGTGCGAACGGCTAGAACGGTTAGACGGCTAGAAGAAACCGAATTGCCGAACTTAAAAGTAAAACCGGTACGGATGTGCGGTAAACTGTGGTACACCGTGCTGGTCTGTCTTTAAAGGCAGCGACGTTGAAAAATAGTTATATATGATATGATACGTGGAGCTAAATCGAGGACCCGGTGCCGGTTTTTATTTTGGAAAACGCTCCGGTGGGCCTGTTTTCAAAAATTAAAAGAACCACTAGCTACGCATCAGCATAAGCTACGCATCAAGGAGGCCCTGTTTTCAAAACAAAAACCGGCACCGTGTCCGCGATCTAGCTGAAGGTTGATGATATGATGCTGGATAAAAAAGAAAATACGCTTCAAATCGAGGCTACAAGTACATGTACTATACATCAAAAGAATTAAAATTATGGCCACTTTAGTGATTCCTGCACTTTAAAAAATTGCGTAATGAAGTCGCCAACCTCCCTTCCCCCACCGTAACGAATAGTAATGTTTTGGCGAACCCCCCTCCCCCCACATGCCATTACGTAATTTTTACACGCCCCGTTATGTACCTTCGTACCCAACCTTGACTTACAATCACAGTTGGTCGGCGAGTGCAGCTTTCCTACTACAGGGTGTCCCAAAAAATGACAACATTTCTTTTTGCTGCCATTTTCGCAAATTTTGACCAAATTGTCTGAAATTTGAAACATAAGTGCCAAAAAGGTGGGAATTTTATATGTTAAAGTTTGGTACATCAGGATTGACCCAATCCTGAGAAATTCAACAATATACAAAATTGAGAAATTTCAATTAAATGTAGAAACAGCATCAAAAACGGAAACTTTTCTGTTTGCTGTATCTTCTTTAATTTTTGTCGGAATTGGATGAAATTTTGAATATATGCGCAGATATTTTGCAGGTCAAAAGTTCTGGCATTAATCAGTCCATATCGCTAGTACTTGGAAACTAAAGAAAATCAGCGTTTTTACTGCAGCAAAATTAAGAACTGGCAAACTCTGAGAACTAAGGAATAAGAACACCATCCAGATGACCACCGTTTGAGTTAATACACTGCTGCAACCGTTTCTCATAAGCATCATAAACATTTCTTAGCATGTTTGGGGTGACAGACTGAATTACGCTTACAGGAGCCTTCATTACAGCTAAGGTTCGCGAAAATCAATGTTGTCGTTGTATTGCGATCGGGATTTTTTATGTCAAGCGCTGGGCTGGGTTCAAGCGCCAACTTTCGATCTACAAATCAACCCGTTATTCTGCGCATATATTCAAAATTTCATCCAATTCCGACCAAAATTAAAGAAGATACAGCAAAAAGAAAAGTTTCCATTTTTTGATGCTGTTTCTACATTTAATTGAAATTTCTCAATTTTATACAGGGTGTGCCAAAAAAAAAACAACCCAGCAGATTTTTTGCTGTAGCAACCGCAAATCTCAACCGATTTGAATGAATCCTTTTTTAAATGAAAGACAAATAAATTCTTGAAAGATTGATGTACCGTTGATTAGATAGCCTTCTCAGTTCCTGAGATATTTGTCCTCAAAATCAAAACCGAGATTTTGGCAATGAACAAGAGTGATAAAGAACAACCCGGCAGATTTTTTACTTCTGCAGCCATGAATCTGAACCGATTTGAATGAATCCTTTTTTGAGTGAAAGATGATAAATTCTTCAAAGATTGGCGCAATTTTTATTGAGATTCACAGCTTAGTTCTTGAGATATTTGCCTTCTAAGTCGAAACAGATTTTGGCAAAGAACAAGAGCGATTCCATTGCATTTCCTAATAAAGCAGAATCCTACTGCTGGGGCTAATGATACTTTAGTGTTGAAGTAAACCGAGTTTCTGTGTCACCTGTAAAGCCTCCAAGAACCCTTAGCAGTAGCAGGAATCCGTTTTATTATGAAGTGCAGAATAATAAAAAAAATCCCTCTTGTTCACTGCTAGAATCACTGTTTTGATTTTGAGAGCTAATATCTCAGGAACTAAGCAGAGTACATTAATGAAAATTTCAGCAATCTTTTAAGAATTTATTTATCATTCATTTAAAAAAGGATTCATTCAAATCGGTTGAAATTTGCGGTTGCTACAGCGAAAAATCTGCTGGGTTGTTTTTTTTTGGCACACCCTGTATATTGTTGAATTTCTCAGGACTGGGTCAATCCTGATGCACCAAATTTTAACACATAAAGTTCCCACTTTTTTGCACTTATGTTTCAAATTTCAGACAATTTGGTCAAAAACTGCGAAAATGGCAGCAAAAAGAAATGTTGTCATTTTTTTTGGGACATGGTCGTGCGTTCTCGTGCATATTTTCTTGATTTTCTACTTTGGGGCGTGTTTTCAATTTTCCGCATTTTTACTTTCCAAAATTGCACTTACAACCCTAAACTTTAAGCCTTGGTTTTAAGCTTAGTCTTAGGCTTTCTTTGCCTTAGGGTTAAGCTTAGGCTTGAGGGCGCTTTATACTTTGCCAACAGGCTGGGACTGGCAGTGGCGTATCCAGGATTTTGGAAAGGGGGGTGTAAAATTTTGAAAGTGCCTGGTTGGGCCGCTGCCCAACCAGGGTAAGAAAATTTAGCAAAATTAGCCTTCAAAAACGCGTTTAAAACGCATTCCGAGCTTAAAATTAACAGAAATTACAAGTTTTAGTAGTTTATAATGGCCTGGATGGGCTTTTGCCCGACCAGGGCGAGAAAATTTTGAAAATTTGGCCTTCAAAAACGCATTTAGAAGGCATTCTGAGCACAAAATAGACAGTTTTAGTACATAATTCATTAGTTTCTTATATTTTTGACAGACTTTTTCTTCCTACCTCCACCGCAAAGGGGGTGTACACACCCTCTACACCCCCTGGATACGCCACTGGGCACTGGATACGCGAACCAGAACATGCTGGTAGGTACCATGTTGTTAACTGAACACTGTCAACCTTCCCAGTTGAGGGTGGTTTATCTTTCGCCGACCGGCTGGCACTGGAGCCATACATGTAAGAAGGGGTCAGGGTTCTGCCTCCACCCGGCATAGGCCACCCTCCCGATCCCCTGCGAAACGATTTTCCTGCGATATTGCCTGGCCCGCCTTTCACTTTGGTTCTACAGGGGCCGTCCATAAACGACGTCGTTCCAGAGGGGGAGGGGGGCCGGCTGAAATGCGACGATAGACGACGCACCAGGAGGGGGAGGGGGTTAGCCAAAAACGACGTCGCTTTTTTCGGAATTTTAGGGAACTTTGAATGTATTATTTTCGATTTATGTACACTCTGTCAAAGATTTCTACATTCAGAAAAGCTTCCAAGAGTGGCTGAAGGGATTTATTCAATTCATTGTACAGTATGGCAACAAGAAAAAATGACAGTACTGCACTTCTGTCGGGGGGGGGGAATCCGAAAACGACGTCGCCTAGGGGGGAGGGGGTCCCCAGAAACGACGCAAAGCGAGTTTGGGGGGGTCCGAAAAGTCGGGGTTTTGGAACGACGTCGTTTATGGACGGTCCCACAGCGAAAAATGTGTCTTTTGGGAAAGTGAAAAAAAAACAGAAAAACTGTTACAAGTGTTGTGTACATGACGACAGAAAAGCGCGGTATAGCTCATTTGATAGCCTGTGACACGCTCTATTGTTTAAAAATATCCGGACGCTGTACGTTGAAAATTGAGGTTTTTGTGTTCGGTCCAAAAAGTTACCCCAAATTTGACCTTTGACCCCATGTAATTTGCATATTAGGCGGAGTTGGTGGCTCATAGTTGGTGCAGGTTAGTTCCCCCAAGGTACATCATTTGTGCAAATTTTGAGCAAAATCGGAGAGGTCGACCTATTTTTGTGCATAGGGAATTCAGTACAGGGTTGCCTGACTCAGACACCGACTCTTAAAATCTCTAAGGCGCTGTTTATACTCCTGCTGCAGTAGCTACTGCAGTAGGTTGGCCGACTCCTTCAGTAGTCTTCAGTAGGAGTATAAACACCCGCGCCCGCGCCGCCGCGATACTGCAGTAGTAAATAGAAAATTTTCTATTTCCTACTGCAGTAGGTCGCCGGAGAGGCGCATTAAGGTGCGGTTTTTTGCACTTTCAAAGGCATTTGAGGTATGAAGTGGGTTTCTGGGCACCGGCAGAACATTTTTTGTCTTTAGTCCGATCAGCAGACTTTTTTCAACAGAATACAGCAACATTTCACTCCCGACGACAGTCGGTCCGTTATTTTTAGGCAAAACTTGAGTTCCACTCCAAGTTTATTAATAAATTAAGACAGATAGGTGTTGTCAGATGTTGCAAAAGCTTCTGTCCGGGTGATTACGTCCGTATCTTCGTCGATCACTACCAAAACGGTCGAGCCTGCATACGTTTCTGGTGTTGAATGGTTGTTGACGGGTTCTGGGTGTGCACATGACGCTAAAAATGTTTTCTGCTGCCATTCTAGTGCCTTTCTGAGCTAAATCCATCATTTCCTCGTATAGAATTATTTCATTTTTTCGTTGGCTTTAGTTTTACATCGGGAGCCGGCGCGGCTGTTTTCTATTCTGCTCGGACTACTGCAGTAGTGTATGTGATTCAGGTTAAGGTTGGCGTATATTCGCCAGACTGTAAAAAAAGAGGCAGAGACTGGCGAAAAACTACTGCAGTATTGTGTCTTCAGTAGGAATATAAACAGCGCTTACTGTAAGTCTCAGTTTGGCTTCATCGCTAAATGACATTACTTCGTTTGTCTTGTTCTTTCATTCGAACTTCAGATGCTGAACTGTGATCTATCACGGTCAAAGATTGAATGCTTTAGGTGTATTTTTGCCAGAAACGTTGGTCGGCCTGCTCCCATGATCTGTGGCAATGTTATTAAAATCCTGAAAACAGTAGTGATGTTTGGAGTGCAATAAACTGTGCAATGAAATTCTTTCTACCTGTACTTTTGCCAAGAATATATTCTTGGTTATGCACAAGTGCGTATTCTATTTTAACAGCACATACATGGGCGCTCGGATTTACCAACAAATAGGACTAAGGAGTCAGGCTCTGAACGATTGAAAGTTCGGCACGATGTGTTCATCGATGCGAAAACACAGGCAATTTTTGGCTTGTGCAAACAAATTTTTACTCGCTAACAACTTTATTCGTAGATCTCATGATTTTTTATTCGTTCAAATAGCCTTTGACCCAGCCAAACAGACAATCCATCGAGGTCGTCGCAGCGTTCTGCGGAAGAACTTGAAGAACCGGTCGGCCGGCGCATGTATTGATGGCACAAGAAAGGCATTGTCGCTGCCCAACTCCGTTTCGCTACTGACCGCCAAATCAGTCGAGCAGTAAACGTTTGCAAAATAATGAAACTTTTTGGTATTTCCGTGTTCTGTTTGATTCTTGTTCGTGCGGTGGCTGCAGAACTCTACAGCTCATTAGCTGGACTTGAAGGACTGCTAGAAACAGAAGCTTTGATCGGAGATATTTTGGATAAATACATAGAAATCGAGGAAGAACGACTACAGAGAATTAAACGGTATGAATCTGTTTATAATCTTTTAAAATCTATTAAAACATGCTACTGTAGTTTTACCAACACACCACCAGTTTTACAACTTGGTACAGTGCCAGATTTGTTGAATTATTGCAAATGGCGTGGTTACTGAAATTTCCACTCAGTTTTGTTTTTTTACAAACATTTTCTAAGTTTTATTATCCGTTTGAACGATTCAACAATAAACTTTTACCTCTATACTCGATCTATTTAATGCCAAGGTCGTTACAACAACACAAGTGACAATGACCCCGACAGACTATACCGGTTTCTGTGCGATTTCAGGTATGTTAATGGCAAAAAACGAAGCAGTCCAAAAATTCTTCCTAATCTGTCCGACTCTGGCGTCAGTCCGATCGATGCGTTTGTGTTCGTTAAGCGATCGGTAGTGGACGCAGATTCGGTTATCGGTTTAATGAGGGAAAACAAAGCACCTGGTAAGTATTTTTGTGCCGGATTTCAAAATTTCAATCAATTTTATGGGTCAGTCAAATACTCGGTGCGTACTTACGTAGGATCTCTAAACACAGCTGAGTAGGCAGGCTGGACCGATTGACCAGATCGAGAGCCTTCCCAGTAAAAAACCTTGACAAATGCAATTTGGCCAGTTTGGACTTGGAGCGAAAGTTTTAAATACCATGCATTAAAGTATACGAAGATATCTGTTCTGCTAAAACACTGCATTGTGCCAAAATTTACGGTACGTACGTACACGCAAGCACAGCTTCTGCATTAGATACTATGCTGGACCGTGTACGTGTTTTTCATTTCGTAATGAACACAAGTATGTAAGTGACGCGCGCGAGAGTGCTGCAGTACTGAACTCAATACACCTCCTTGCAGAAAATTAGCGTTCCATTTTCGTGTGCCAATTTCGAATTTCTTTTTCTGGTTTTTTACCAGTCACAGCCCTATTCCAAATGATTTACAAATCTCAAACTATAAGGGAACACACGTAATAGGAAAATGGGTAAATGCGTTCGATTGCAGAACTGCTGGCAGAGCTTCCTCAAAAAGCAGCATTTCCTAGCGAGGGAGACATGGAAGGCGCCGCCATTGCACTTATGCGACTACAAGATACGTACGATCTGAAGGTTGAAGATATGGCTCAAGGGAAGTTAGCTGACTTCCCCCAGATTGAACCGTTGACATGTACGTGTTCCTATTGTTTTAGTATATACAAGTGGCGCAACAAAAGCAACAGGTCATCCGTCGAAGGGGACGGGTTTGGGCAGTGGGTTGGCCCTTGAGCCACTATTCCGGGGGAGGGGCGAGTACCAAAAACGCTGAAAAACCACTAAAAATCGGTAATTTTGGGGAAAATCTTTGGAATACCTGTTTGTGCGCAAATACACAAATGGTTAAGGGATTTTACAAAGAAGATGCAAAAAGTGTCTGAAATAAATTGCAATAACTGGCTCTACGTAAATAGCTTGTTGCTCAAAAATGGGCAGGATGGGGTTAAAAACTGTCTGTGGGGTAAGAGTAGGAGTTGAAAGTTGTCCAATGGGGCAAACAGACAGCCTGGTTTAAGTGGTTTTTTAAGAAAATGTATCTGAGCCTATTTGCAAAGCACCTACTGTATGCACGTTAGATTTAATCAAACAGTTAATGCCAATAAGTTTACAGCCGATGACTGCTTCAACGTGGGCTACGTGGCCTTCTACAAGAAAGATTATTATCACGCTTTACCGTGGCTTATTGAAGCGGAGGCAAAAATGTATGAGGAAGACCCTTCAACTACCGTGCAAACCTTTTCGCCCGCTATGGTGTATGACTATTTGGCCTACTCAATGCATTCGCAGAACAACCCCGAATGGGCTGTCTGGTACTCGCGAAATCTACGAGATGCCGGTACTAAACGCTGTACCTATGCAGTTTTTGTGTGACGTGGCTGACTTTGCAGACCCGTCTCACCCGTCTGTGGATCACCTGGAGATCTATGAACACGTACTCCTCGACACAAACAGCACTTGGAACGGAGAACAGGACTCACTGCCTGCCTACGTCAATGAACGGAACATGGATGAAGTTTACCTAGACTATGAGGCACTTTGCAGAGGCGAACAATTGACGGTATTTTGATTATGCTTTTTTGTATAGTACAGTATGATACCTAATCATGAAACAGACAAAAATCTCCATTTTCAACAGTTCTGCTTTTTTAGGGTCTCGATCAGCGTCTGAAAATTGAAAAATGACAATGTTGAGTTTTAGCCAGTCTGGGAGAAAAATCATTTGCGATGTTACTTCAAAATGGATAAACCTTTCCTGAAATTAGCACCCATTAAGGTGGAAAAGCTGTACACCAATCCGGACGTTTTCTTGTTTCGAGATGTGGTATCAGACAAGGAAATCTCAGGTCTAAAACAGTTGGCCGGACCAAAGGTATGTCAATCCCTGACGCCATTCTAAAGAACTAAAATCAAACTCGCGCTGGTGCTGCCTGCGTTCCTGCAATGCGCAACAATTCAATTTGCACTGTACACCTCTAACGAGGGAGTGTGTTACTTTTTGTTTAATTTTCGACCCTTTCCCTCAACCAACCAGTCAGCCTTTCTGCGAACCATACATGTCGTTGGAGGAGGGGTAAACGGCGGCCCAATGCCCGTTCTTCGACAAAAGTCCCCCCCCCCCAGCGGATTTTGGGGGACCTGAAAACCCACGTTTGGCTTCCAAACTAAAGAAATTTTTAGCCCAAGCAACCCAACCCTAGAACCCAAAACAGGGTTTTAACAACGAGCGAGCCGAATAACGCCGACAGCACACGCTGTAGTAACTCCTTCCGACAGACGGCAAAATTCGCAAAACTCCAACCGTAGGGTTAGTTCTGAATTTAGCCGCGGTTAGCGTTTTCAAGTTCAGGGAAAAAACACGAAAATAGGATCCGGTGGGCGTATTCGTATAATCGATATTTGAGAATAGTTGAAAAGACGGGCGCTGTGTGAAAAGGCTTAGGTTCCGGTTTAGGATAAGGTCATTGATTCTCATTATTTGTTTTATATTCTTCCTATATTTATATTCTCCTTGACATACATGTAACAGGTCATCCGGGGTCTGAGCCCAAATTTTGGGAGGTGGTTAGGCACAAAAAACGCTCCACAAATCGAAAAAAATCGCAAATTTTCGGCTGAGATTCGTCAAAAATCGCTAAAAATGGGCTGAAATACAGTCAAAAAGTACTGTTTTGCAGGCGATTTTGGCAATTTTTGAGTCTGAAATTGCATAAAACCGCAAAAATTTGCTCAAAAAATTACTTTCCAGAAAAATCGGAGGGGGTCGGATAAATCATCTCGGGGGAGAGGGTCCCATCCCGGGAGTCTGACCTAAGTCGGGAGGGGACAGACGCCCAGTTACATGTATGCTCCTTTATATTCTCACTATTTGTACATTTGGCAATGGTTCAAGAGTGGGGCCGCGGTCTATGGAACGCTAAATCAACTCCGCCCATCTCGTTTTTAGTGCTGTTGTCCCGTCCGTCCAAATCCCGATTTCTAACTGCACCTAATCTACATAAACAATTGGTCTGCAAGACGGGGTTAAGATGCAACACGCTTTAGATATGTATGTCTACAAAGCTGAAAGCTAAGCTAAAAAGGTTGCAAAACCAACTTTGGACTTGGTCCAAAACCCTATTTGGTATTTGAAAAAAAAAGGCCCCCACGGAAACGCCCAGCGACGTGTATGCCTCCAACAAACTGCCTGCACTTGTTTGTGCAAGCATTGTTTTCCTGAACTTGGAATTTGCGTTTAGCTCCGCAGGGCTCTTGTTGTCAACGACCAGAAGGAAGCTTATGAAGATGATGAAGATGTCAACATACCAGCTCCTTTTCGAGTGGCACAGAAGTACATTTGACGCCTCCTAAACAATAGTGAATGCGCCATTTTCCGTTGTAAAACGTACAGTAGGTTTCAGTGCGTGGTTCGCAGATGAAGAAGATGAGTTAGTGGAACGAATCAGTCGTCGGGTGGCTGATTTCACGAATTTGGATTTAGAGAGCGCCGAGGGACTCCAGATTGCCAACTACGGATTAGGCGGTCACTACGAGCCACATTACGATATGTCTACGGTATGCATTTTTGAGAATCTTTCATACAGTACAGTACTACAAAGAAAGACGAATTTAGGACGAAACCCAGTTTCAAGCGCACGATCGAGAGCATGGTGACCGAGTAGCCACCGTGCTTTTCTATGTACGTTTACAAAATTACGATTCGACCGAAAATGTTCAAGGAATAATATTCTTCTTAACTGCAGAAAGTTAAATTTTCAGCTGTCGCAGCCTGAAGGGGGCGGTGCCACCATCTTTGAGTTGCTCGACGTCGCTGTTTTTCCGTCGAAGGTAGGAATTGTGTTTTGAATCAGACACGCAGTGTAGTGTACTAAAGTCTGTTCAAAAATCTTTGGCGCTGGGTACATCCGGCAGTGTCCTGAATTTATGCGTGGTGTGAACCCCATACATGTATATATGGATCTGTTCCTCTCATTAACGAGACTACTATACTGTTCTCGAAATTTGCATATTGAACTTTAGTTAGAAGCAAGAAGCCTGACAAAAAAATCGACTTTTCTGGCAAAGCGCCAATTTTTGTGCCGATACGAGATTCGCATTCCCCAACCTTCAGGCATCTCGAAAATGCTACTATATATGGGTCTGCGAACAACCCTACCAAAGTTACACTCGATTTTCTAACGCCGACAAGTGGTCAAAATTTTGCTCTCCCATAGTTAAGCACAAAAATTCATTCAAGATCGAACACATGGGGTTTTTTTCCTCCAATCAATTTTAGCTTCACCGGTCTATGTTATTTCGGACATGCTGAATCCAGCGGTCACATTGGTTTTGCTCTACGACTTTGATTTTTGCTAGAAATTTGACCTCGAAGTTAGGGTGTACACCTGAATTTCAGAAAGGCATAGCCCAACGTATCTTGTGTGGCCCTGGTCAAAACCCCATACATGTGTTTCTCTCATCAACGAGACTACTACACTGTTCTTGAAATTTGCACATTATACTTTGCTTAGAAGAAAGGGGCCTGACAAAAAAATCGATACCAGATTCGAATTCACCCACCTTCAGGCAGCTCGAAAATGCTACTATATATGGGTCTACGATCAACTCTACCAGAGTTACAGTCGATTTTCTAATGCGGACAAGACAACAACACTTCCTGAAATTCAGGTGGATACCCTAACTTCGAGGTCAAATTTCTAGCAAAAATCAAAGTTGTAGAGCAAAACCAGTGTGACCGCTGGATTCAGCATGTCCGAAATAATATAGAACCGTGAAGCTGAAATTGGTTGGAGGAAAAAAACCCATGTGTTCGATCTTGAATGAATTTTTGTGCTTAACTATGGGAGAGCAAAATTTTGACCACTTGTCAGCGTTAGAAAATCGAGTGTAACTTTGGTAGGGTTGATCGTAGACCCATATATGGTAGTATTTTCGAGATGCCTGAAGGTTGGGGAATGCGAATTTGGTATCGGCACAAAAATTGGCGCTTTGCCAAAAAAGTCCATTTTTTTGTCAGGCCCCTTTCTTCTCTACAAATTTCGAGAACAGTATAGTAATCTCGTTGATGAGAGGAACAGATCCATATATACATGTATGAGGTTTCGACCAGGGCCACACAAGATACGTTGGGCTATGCCTTTCTGAAATTCAGGTGGACACCATAACTTCAAGGTCAAATTTCTAGCAGAAATCAAAGCGGTAGAGCAAAACCAGTGTGACCGCTGGATTCAGCATGTCCGAAATAATATAGAAAAGTGAAGCTGAAATTGGTTGGAAGGAAAAAACCCCCATGTGTTCGATCTTGAATGAATTATTGTGCTTAACTATGGGAGAACAAAATTTTGACCGCTTGTCAGCGTTAGAAAATCGAGTGTAACTTTGGTAGGGTTGATCGTAGACCCATATATGGTAGTATTTTCGAGATGCCTGAAGGTTGGGGAATGCAAATCTGGTATCGGCACAAAAATTGGCGCTTTGCCAAAAAAGACGATTTTTTTGTCAGGCTTCTTGCTTCAAACTAAAGTTCAATATGCAAATTTCGAGAACAGTATAGTAGTCTCGTTGATGAGAGGAACAGATCCATATATACATGTATGGGGTTCACACCACGTATAAATTCGGGACACTGCCAGATGTACTCAGCGCCAAAGATTTTTGAACAGACTTTAGTTTGTAATTGATTGCAGAACGACGCATTATTCTGGCACAACTTGCACAACAGCGGTCGACCGGACATGGACACAAGACACGCTGCCTGTCCAGTCCTGTATGGAACGAAGTGGGTGGCAAATAAATGGATCCACGAAGCTGGTCAAGAGTTTGTGAGGCCGTGTGGTCTGACTATGAAGAAGTGACACTGAACTAAGAGGTGTATGTAGTATTTATTGAAGTAGTCTTTGTTGTACTTCTATTTATCCTTGTCCTTTTTCTTTCCTGATATTTTCGTTTAGTACAGTTTCTTCTGCTCGCTACAGTCAACCACCAAACACTCACTCATCAAACACTCGTCAAAAAAGCATTTCAGTTAAGGAGGAAGGTATTTCAGTTGAAGGTGAATGGAGTGGATACATAGTCGAGAATATATATGAAATACTATACCAGTGCGGTATGCAGTGTACCTCTTTCACTAGTGCGAATAGGCTGGGCTTGTACAGGCAAGCTATTTCTGCACTTTCATTTCGAAGCTTCTGGAAGAGTTTTGTCATCGTGCCGGCTAATTATGTATTTCCTCATATATGCTTCAGAAGGATGCGCAATTCATAAGGCTAATCTTACAATGTTACGATTGTTACAATGTCAACTTTCACACTTGTCATGCTTTCTGAGACGATAGGCAGTGAAGCGCTGTTGTAACTGAGTCAGTTGGTACAATAATCGAAGCGCCTTGGTCTGCAGCGAGTTCGAAAATAATATTCAAATCTCAATTTTAGGACTATTCATCTATGTTACTGACCGAAATTTTAAAGGTCTGTTTCTTGACCATTCCAGACCCTAATCTTTGCCGGCATTTTTTCACTAATAGACCATCGAAAATCGCAATTCTGAACAAACGATTTGAAAAAATGGCTTGTTTAGTAAGGAATTCAGGGTCTTGCTCATAATCCAGTGATCCCAGGTGGATTATTCAACCACCAATCAATGCAACAAGATGTGTTGGACTCGAGGATCACAAATGCATAACTGTTTAATTCATTGTCAGTAGCGTACATGATGAAATAGCCAGTGGTTGGTTTTTCAATTTTGACAGCTGAACGGACCAAGGAGCGGTCGAAAGTCGCTCTTCTGAGCAGAGATTCTGATTCAGCACGATGAGACGCGTTTTTTAATGGCAAATTTTGCAAAATTTTCTTGCCCTGGTCGGGGAGCGGCCCAATCAGGCACTTTCAAAATTTTACCCCCCCCCCCTTTCCGAAATCCTGGATACGCCACTGGATGCCGGGGCCGCCGCGACACACGGGATAGCGTAAACTACCCGTGGCCAAGACGCGACCGAGACAACGGACACCAAACGATTCGTCTCATCGTGCTGAATCAGAATCTCTGCTCAGAAGAGCGACTTTCGACCGCTCCTTGGTCTGTTCAGTTATCAAAATTGAAAAACCAAGCACTGGCTATTTCATCATGTACGCTTCTGACAATGAATTAAACAGTTGCACCATTTGTGATTCTCGAGTCCAACACATCTTGTTGCATTGATTGGTGGTTAAATAATCCACCTGGGATCACTGGATTATGAGCAAGACCCTGAATTCCTTAACAAGCCATTTTTTCAAATCGTTTGTTAAGGGGGCGTGCAAAAATTACGTAATCGCATTTTTGCCCTTTTTCGGACCCCCCTCCCCCCGGATAATCGCCCGTAATAATTTTCTGATCCCCCTCCCCTAATTACGTAATAATTTCGCTACCCCCCGAAATTTCAATTTTTTGAAGAGATTAGAGCCCAAATTTTTGTGTTCAATTCCATATAAAATGACGTTTTTAATAAAATAACATCTGTATACAATGTAACAATTGATAATTTTCTTCGTTTTCTATATTGATGAGCTACAACTACATACATGTACGCACAGTCTTAGTTTTACATAGAAGCCATCATTGGGTGGCTTTTTGTTAAAGTTAAAACCAAAGTGTTTTATCATAGATTTTAGGGCTGCGCTGCCATATCACTTGACTGATGATCGATGGTCATAAAACAGATGTCGTGCGGGACCCGAAAAGTCAGGGAGTCATGGAAAAGTCAGGGAATTTTAAAAAAATCAGGGAATCAGGAAAAATTCAGGGAATTTGGTGTCCGGTCAGGGAAAAAATTGATAGCAGTAGAATCATCTCTTGCCCAAAGGGCTTTACACACCACCTTTTGAAAATGGGACTTTTGACTTTCCACAGCTACCACAACTGTAAATTTTACCCTCAGAATACCGTTTAAATGCGTTTTTCAGAGCCAATTTTTAAAAAACTTCTCACACTTGTTAGAATGTTCTCACTCTCATTGAACAGGAAAATTTGACTTTGGTCAGGAAATTTTGCTTTGAAAAAGCCGCATGAACCCTGTAAAAGATCGAGTCGATAAGTGCTATACCCTTATAAACTCTTATCAAACACATGTCAAAAGTCACTGTTGCCATTTAGCATTTGAAAA
Source organism: Sabatieria punctata (assembly GCA_030248155.1). Classification (NCBI taxonomy): domain Eukaryota; kingdom Metazoa; phylum Nematoda; class Chromadorea; order Araeolaimida; family Comesomatidae; genus Sabatieria; species Sabatieria punctata. Next base: position 59,891 of record JASANB010002749.1, read on the forward strand.
ATTGCAAAACCTTGACTTTAAACGTAGCTATTCTCTAATCTAAGCGTTCATCTAAGTGAAATTGAGAAAATGTAAGCCCAATGGCTTCAAATCGAGACTACATGTACATGTAGTGTACGTAAAAACAATTAAAATTATGACCACTTCAGTGATTTGTGCACTGTAAAAAAATTACGTAATGAAGTCGTCAACCCCCCCCCCAGCGTAATGATTAGTAATCTTTTGGCGAACCCCCCCTCCCCCTCATGCCATTACGTAATTTTTGCACGCCCCCTAAGAATTGCGATTTTCGATGGCCTATTAGTGAAAAAATGCCGGCAAACATTAGGGTGTGAAACGGTAAGAAAGAGGCCTTTAAAATTTCGGTTTGTAACATAGATACAAAGCCCTAAAATTGGGATTTGAAAATAGTTTTTCGAACTCTGCAGACCAAGGCGCTTCGATTGGTGTACCCACTGACTTAATTACATCAGTGCTTCGCTGCTTATGGTCTCAGAAAGCATGTAAAGTGTGAAAATTGAGCATAAAAATGTAGATCATGTTCGGCACCATGATCATGTTTGTTTCTCAGGGCAAAATTGAACAATTTGGGTGGAAATATATCAAAAATATTGTACTAGATGAGATCTTTCATGTGGTGTGATCAGTATATGCATAGCCCATTTTGACCAAAAGTTATGACCGTTTCAGTAATGAACAAATTTTTGGATCATTTTCAACCGTGAAAAAACGTTAATATTTTTCGTCACAAATTTGCCTATAGTTAACTTGTGCACATTATTAGAAAACCTTTGTGTAAGCTACACAACGCACTAAGCCTTGTGTCAATAGCTAGAGCAATGCGCGAACTGCAGCCGTTTGAATGCTATCGGAAGGGGCCAGGCACGTACGTGTACATATTTCGAGATCGAGAGTTGGCGTAGTTGGGTCGCCCTGGTTACGACGTTATGTTGGCCAAAAAAGATGGCCTGGCCTTTCTCAAGTTTTCCGAAAAACTTCAACGATATGGTTGTCATTCCATCAATTTTGCACAGAATTAAAATATTTTTTTGGTAAAGATTATTATTCCAGGTGTTTTTGAAGACTACAACAGTAATTTTGCTAAATTTCCTTACCCTGGTTGGACAGCGGCCCAACAACCAGCCAATTTGCAAAATCCTGGATACGCCACTGCTTGATTGAAGAGCGTCGAAATGGGAATGCCTTTGCAACAGTTCAATAACTCAACAAGGAGTATTAGTGCACCAGCCTACAGCCCTCTACACCCCAGCTTTTAATTTTGGGTCTGAATACTCAGATTCGATGGCACTAAAGTCCTTGCCAAAAAAGAGCGGACTGGCGGTTTTTTGCGAATAACTCCTTATGGGTGCATCGGAGCGCTTTTTGCCTCATAACAAAAGTTGTAGAGTGGCTCGAGCTCGGTACTCTGGTGCAACCCAATCTGCGCAACGCGCCACGGTAATGCTAATCTGCGCAATGGAAAAAAATCAGATTTTCCTGTAGTTGGGATGGACGCGAGTTTTTCAGTGAATTGTAATCTCCAGACCTCGGGGATTTCAAAAATGTATTCATATTTCTTCTAGGTGGAACGGTTCCACAGTTAGACACCATCAAATTTGGCCGAAAATGCTAAAAATGGCCATTTTTGGCAATTTTTACTTTTCTGGGGGCGGGATTGGAATAACTTTGGACCAACTCAGCCGATCAGGCTGAAATTCACGTATTATGGTGTAAAATTTAGTTTTACGTCGATTGAGACACATAAGAACCCTGAAAAATTGATGCTGATAGCGTAATTCCGATTTTTTCAACTTTAGGTCATTTGAATTTTTCTCTGCTAGTATGTAGTAGTTTAAGCCCTCCACTGTGGTTAAAAATGTACTTTACAGTGTTTTGAATCGATTTCAGTCCATTCTGAAGCCATTTGGATACTGTAGTGTGTGGTCCTGGACCGAAAACAGCATTTTGTGAAATTATGCGGTTTCTGCGGCAAAGAAATGCCCTATAGAGTAGGCACTAAGGGTTTTCATGGTCAGGGAATCCATTGCTGACATAACTATAATCACTGGGATACTGTATTTTGAGGTCCCGACACGAAAAATGCTATTTTGCGTTTATGCATGCCATCATTGCTGGGTTACTGTATTTTTTGCTATTTGGGTGTCCATGTTGCAAGGGAAAGCTGGATAAAGTAGGTAATCAAACTTATGAGTTTGTATATTCGTTCCAGGACCACAATATACAGTAATCCAGTAACATACGCTATGCCCTGAATGAATTCGCTGATGTCGAAAACGTTTAGTGTTTGTCAATTCATTGTTTCCTTGCAAACAGAAACACCCAAATAACAAAAAAAATAACAATTTTCTCGTCAGGACCTCAAAATACACTAAAATAACCCAGCAATGATGGTTATGTCAGAAATAGATTCCCCACCCCTGAAAACCTTTATTGCCTGCTCTTGCACCAGGCATGCATAAAACGCAAAATAGCATTTTTCGTGTCGGGACCTCAAAATACAGTATCCCAGTGATCATAGTTATGTAAGCAATGGATTCCCTGACCATGAAAACCCTTAGTGCCTACTCTATAGGGCATTTCTTTGCCGCAGAAACCGCATAATTTCACAAAATGCAGTTTTCGTTCCAGGACCACACACTACAGTATTCAAATGGCTTCAGAATGGACTGAAATCGATTCAAAACACTGTAAAGTACATTTTTAACCACAGTGGAGGGCTTAAACTACTACATACTAGCAGAGAAAAATTCAAATGACCTAAAGTTGAAAAAATCGGGATTACGGTATCAGGATCAATTTTTCAGGGTTCTTATGTGTCTCAATCGACGTAAAACTAAATTTTACACCATATACGTTAATTTCAGCCTGATCGGCTGAGTTGGTCCAAAGTTATTCCAATCCCGCCCCCAGAAAAGTAAAAATCGCCAAAAATGGCCATTTTTAGCATTTTCGGCCAAATTTGATGGTGTCTAACCGTGGAACCGTTCCACCTAGAAGAAATATGAATACATTTTTGAAATCCCCGAGGTCTGGAGATTACAATTCACTGAAAAACTCGCGTCCATCCAAACTACAGGAAAATCTGATTTTTTTCCATTGCGCAGATTAGCATTACCATGGCGCGTTGCGCAGATTGGGTTGCACCAGAGTACCGAGCTCGAGCCACTCTACAACTTTGGTTATGAGGCAAAAAGCGCTCCGATGCACCCATAAGGAGTTATTCGCAAAAAACCGCCAGTCTGCTCTTTTTTGGCAAGGACT
>JASANB010002751.1:0-74342 GCA_030248155.1 Sabatieria punctata
GTGCATTTGAGAAGGCTCATGCCGATTGCAATGATATGATTATTCTGCATTAAATTCTTTGCAGTTCAATGTTTGTTTGAAAGCCATTCACTTGTACACTTCACAATCAGCTTGCACACGAGTTGTTTACATAGCAGCTTTAACATGCATATTGCGTGAATGTCAACTTTTCTATAAAGGGAAGGTGTTCAACCAACTTCTTTCGCGGATCTGGCTAGTATCCTATTAGGTTTAAATAGCTGCCAAATGAATACCAACAGTGGAGTCTTGGAACATCAGTAACTACACCGAAGTAGAGCAGAAAACCCCAAAGTTTGGGGGTTGCCACTTTTGGGGCCATTTTGGGATGTTTGCAGATGTTGGCTATCTATTTGCAGATTACTGGTACTGAAAGCACGGATATTGATGTAACTTTAGAGACTACTCGTGAGTGAGTCATCGTAGAGCATGAACAGGGTCATAATGAGAATCAGCGAAGAAACCTGCATATAACAGGTATTAGTTTTCATGCATCTGTTTGCTAAATTACTCACAATCTGTATGACAGCGCGCCAGGGCTAAACAACTCACTCAGAAGCAGTCAGATCGAAAAATAGATCTCACTTTAACGATTAGCGGAAAAAACTGAATTAGGTAATGCAAATGTCGTGGCTTCTTGTCAAGCATATGACTGGAATTGAGTTTCAACGCAACTGTTTTGTTCGCAAATTCTCAAAAATGCCCTTCAGAACTGCGTGGCAAGCAAAAATATGTAGTTATTTTCGGAATCTCATTGGAAAAGTCTGACAAACTCACCCCCATGTGCTTCGGGCCTCTCATGTAGTGTGGGTCAACTGTTCAAATATACATATACAAATTTGTATATATATACAAATGTTTTTGGATATACATATACATATACATATACAAACGGACTGTTGATGCAATATTCAATATACATATACAAACAGACTTGATATACAAGCGGTTTGTATATTTTCATTTGTATATTTTTGCAGTCAGTAGTTTAGCTCATTTTGGCCACTTTTGTACGGTAATTGAGATATTTTGCAGTTTCTTCAGTTGTTTTTTGTATTTTGAGCCTATGTCTTCAACATTTCCAGAGGAATTTGTTAAATTTGCGGTTTAGCCTCGCCTGCATTATGACCAACTATTATTCATCTTCGTTTTAAAGTATTTGGCAATGAGTTTTGCTGTTTGTAACGAAAAAAATGGAATAGTAGGCACGCACACGGGAAATTGATAATCGATCCCACCCGTTTCCCTTTTCGTTTCGTCCCAGTTTTTTAAACGTGTCATTATTTTTCAGATAAACCCGTTCAGCCATTCTCCCTACTGATGCGTAATAACCATTTCAGGCTATTTCTACTTAAAACTGTACCTATGTGCAAGCCTAGTCGGCCTGAATCCAAGACTAAAGCCAGAACCTACGTAAGCCTGGACATACCTTTTTAACCTAAAACCCCTAAGGAGTGTACCTAAAGCGTTTCGACCATCGCTCACTTACCCCCACCGCCCAAAAATTTTCTTGACCATTACAGATCTAAAAGCCTGAGCTTTAGCAAACAAGACGTTTCTTCAAAATGAGTGTATAAAACTTTAGATAGTTTGTACATTTTTAAGATCCTCTCAGTTTTAGAGGCAGGAACAGATTTTTTTTGGAAATTTTACAAAATCAAACCGGCAGCAGGGAAAAACGTCAGTAAACTTTACTCTGAAGAAATTGGTTGTGCAATTCTTTCAGATGCGATTTTCTCTTTCAAACAAGTCTTGCTGATAGTAAGCTCTAAGTTTCGGACCATACTTTCAAAACGCATTTTTGTCTTTCAAGCAATTGTTTCTGACAGTAAACTCTTTAAGTAGTTGTTTAAAAATCAGTTTTGTCTTTCAGACAATTCTGTCAGACAGTAAACTCTTCAAGTATTTCTTTAAAAGCAGTTTTCTGTTTTGCTATTCTTTCAAAAAGCAGCTTTCAGTTGCAAATCACAGTAAATTGTTGTCAGTTTTCGGGGCCACAGACCCAGCAGGACTTGGAATTTTCGGGCCAAATTTACGCAATAGGTACCCAGTTATCTTGTTACTAAGTCCTGAAAATCTGAGCCAAATTCAAACTAGAAATGACCCCCCCCCCCGAGAACGACCCACCCCTCCAGCCCTCCCTCCTGCTGGAGTGTCTTAGAGGCTAGCAGCTTTACAACGAGCGAGCCGAACGGCGCCGAGAGCACACGCTTTAAGATACAAATGCATCCTACACGCTTAACGAAAGAGCTACTTATACGGTCAGCCTTGGTTGAAAAACCTAAAAATTTTAAGCTGGTAAAAATTTTAGGCTGAGGGCAGTATCACTTAATAGAGTTCGCACCAGTTGGGAAGTACTGCCCTTGAAATCGGAATACTCTCATGCTACTACTTGTCACTTATCTAATTTAAAGTTAGCGTAATTTGAGATATTTCCGTTGTTGGCCTTACATCACCTCTACCATATGACAAACCCACCTGATTTGTCGAAATCATGCTTTCCAGCAGAAGATTTATAGTATTCATAATATACAAATATACAAAAAAAAATATGCAATATTGAAATTTTGTTTGTATATGTATGTAGACATATACATACACAAATTAATGTGCATTTGTATATATACATATACATATACATATACAAATGAAGTAGGCATATATGTGCCCACGTTACTCTCATGTTCTGCAGACTACAGCAACAAATGTCAAGTTCGGCCCTTATAACAAACCAGTAACACCTCAAGCCAGTGGGAATCAAATATCTCAATCCTTTTCTAATTTCTCAGCTGGGCGTATCTACAAACTCTGAACGCCAATGAACCTCCAATCAGTTCTTACTCTTCACTTCGCAAAATGAATCATCTATAATTACAAGACCAGCTTACTAAATGCCCTAAACAACTCTGCAACCACTGTAATCTTTGGCCTGAAAATGGCAATGAACTATGTAATTATCTACACATCAATCATACAAATTATGGGCCATGGCCTATCTACCCCATAAGTTAGGCTGCCGATCCAAGGAACGTTTGACTTGACAGTCCTATTTCCGGCCAAACAGCAATCTACCTTCTAACTTAATTGATCTCCCACTGACAGCTCCACTGAGTGCATTGAGTTCTACCGGTTGGCGGAGCCTCTTGACAAGGCCAACGAAGCGGCTCCAGGTGTAAGTAAACAACCAGACTCGAAGCCCTTCACCACCCACTCACCACCGTCGTCACACGGGCAGACAAGTGCATAATTTGCCCCTGAAGGAACTCTGGAGATGTGTAGATCATCGAAATGCTGTGCATTCCGGCCCCGCATATGCAATGCAATATTGTGTAGCTTGATCTCCGGGCAAGCTATGGTCAATCTTCTACATCCGCGCACCTGTCTCGGTGCGCACGCCTCCTTGCCAACCATGGTATGGTTGCACAAAGACCTTTGGAGTGGCCCCTGCTTTTTGTCCGTCGCAATTGGTAGAAGACACCCATACATTAACATGAAGACCATTCCGCACGAATGCTGGAAGAGAACGATCGCCCCTCTGAGCAAATTCTTCCCTCAACCAAAGACCGACACAAACACTAACCAAGTACCAACCGCCATGAACCGTGAGCAAACCAGCGAACGCGAACGAAATAGCAGATCCAAGAGCTTTGGACGTGCTGCTGAGTTGCCCCCTACCTGGGGACAGCTCAGATGTGGGATCGATTTCGATTCCAGTGTGCCAAGATCACAGCCGAGTTTGACTGTCCAGTTATCACCGGGGATGGTGCCATGCCGGTGGTGGTATGGCATCGCCGCTGCCCACCCCTGGACCGGAACAATCATTCTTCATGAGGTTGGTTGAAACCGAAGCAAATAGCGGTGACACTCCCCGAACGTGACATTGACATTACCAGCACCAAGAATTAGTTGAACGGGAACCAATGTACAGAAATTACGAGAATCTGCTTGCACTACTGTTGTTTGTGTGGTGGCTTGGAAGGACCTGCAGTTCTGGATCGTTTCTCCATTTTAACTTGTGACAGGCCGCCTACCCACTTATGTACATTTGCAGTATGTCAACGGACGCTTCTTTTCTGGTAGTACTGTATAGCCACATTAAAAAGTTTACTCTAACTTGAACCTACGAAAATTGACTGTACTCTCAAATTTTCCACCTGACCCCACCAACCCGGACCTGTTTTCTGGTTGGATATGCTAACGATCCATAGTAACCCATAGTTAGCTACGACTACTTCCCGTCGAACTTGCTATCGTCATTTTACTTTGCGATGCATTTTGTTTGCCTTTTCCCGTTAACTTTGTGTTTTGTTCTCATTGACAACCATTTATCGGTGGCAAGAGACTGAGAAATTTTACAAGCGGAGAAATTTTATAGATCAGAAATTAAGCACTTGTAAACGACAACTTGACTTGTACTTAGTGACTTGATAAAATTGAGGTGAGAATGTGAAAATCGATAAAAATTACAAGTTTGCTGCTTAGTACAGTTGAGGTTAGAAATTGGCCCAGACATGAAATTTGAAAGAAAAGGAAGTTTATATCTACAACACATACATACGTAGCAACGAGTGAACAAAAGAAAACACAGAAAATAACCAAAATCGTTACAGACGCATAGTTCCATAATTTTCTTTGTTGAGAGCAAGGATTATTGCAGAGAGACAATATGCCCACTGTTAATACGTAAACATTTTTAAGTCAGTTATCAACCGTCGTTTTTCTAACGTCTCTAACTTAAACCTATGTAAACGAACCTCATATAAGGTCTCTCCTGATTTTGGATACAATCTATAATATAACCTTCGAGTAAACTTTTTTTGGACTTTCTCTAGTTTGTCCTTATCACCCACATGAGTAGGGTTCCAGACTGGGGAGCAATATTCCAGTTAGGGAACGACCGGAATTCGATTCCGATTCCGATCGAACTGGAGTTCCGATTCCGAACTAGAGGTCTCGGAATTTTTCGGAACTTTGGCAAAATTTTTAGGAAATCAAACACCAATTCTATGCGTACTATTGCGTGTCTTCTTTGCTGTGCAATCGACAATCCGCTAGTTTAGTAATCCATAACCTACTGTAGTCCCACTAAGTAAAAAAATAGAAGTTAGCACTACTCAGTTGTGGAGGCACCTTGATCAAGGCCTTTCAGAAGGCTGTATCTCGGGATTGAGCGTCAAATCCACTAATGCTTTGTAGCGAAGGACAACTCATAAGTATGTATTAGTGTACCAACTTACAGCTCTCTAGCCCAAAGTTTCAATTTTGGGGCCTGAATAGGGCAAAGGGCCAAGACTCGATCGGTTCAGAGACTGACTTTAAAATTTCGAAGAGGCTTGGTTGGGCTATTGTCCAACTAGGGCGAGATATTTTGAAAATTTAGCCTTTAAGAAAGATTTAGAAGCCATTAAAATAAGCAAAAATTAACAGTTTTAGTCCGTACATAATCTACTGTATTACAGTGTTTCTTATTTTCGGCAGATTTTTCTTCTTACTCCACCTGAAAGGGGTGTACCAGACCACACCCACTGGGTACAGTACTAATATTTGTACATTCTGTATCACTAAAAATACAAATTTCCATGAATCACAAACGTTTATCTTAGATAAGAACAGAGAAATTGCGCTAATTACTATGTACTAATTACAAAAGTGGACAGTATAAGACATTCTTAACCTTTAGTTTATTAACGCAAAAACGGTTTTTCTATACCTACTGTATTATGGTCCATCTTTTCGATTTTTTCAGGTCAGTTTTTCAGTTCAACAACGAGTTTAGTAGTTAGTATTCGGTTTGGGGATAAAACCCAATGCCAAACCTGGAAACATCCCCAATACACCCACTATGTACCAGTTTGCATTCTCTGAAAATTTGAAAAATTTTTGTTTTTAAAGTATAATTGCCACTTCGAATTTTACCCTATTGATGGTTGGCGATTTCCCCCCCCTTTAAAATTAAAATGCATTGTCATCGTTTGACATGGTGATGGGATTGATACTGGATGTTTGCATGGAATTGTAAGGATGGTTGCGTAAACACTGTTTCTGTGCCAAAACCGGTTATTCCAAAATTTTAGCCGAGTTCAAAAAAAGTTCCGAGTCGGAAAATTCCGATTCGGAACTGCACTTGAGTTCAGATTCGGATTCGATCGGACCCAAAATGGGTTCCGGTCGTTCCCTAATTCCAGTTAGGTTTTACATATGAATTATCGCCTTTATTAGTTTTTTTTCCGATTTTTGTTCTAAACACTCGAAAGAGCAAATGTATCCATTGTCTACCTTGGCACAGATATGATAATGTGCTTTATGGAATTTCAGATATCAGATACAATATCCTAAATGGTTATTGTTGTCCTATTACTTAAATTGTATCGCCAATTACGTAGTTATGAGAAGGTTTACATAACAATATATTACTCACACTTTTATGACAACTGAGTTGCCAAAGATTAGACGAAATGCACACCCTGTTCAGGTTTGCTTGGAGCATACATGTAACAGGGAAGTCTAGCCGACTTAGGCCAGACCCCCCAGATGGCCCCCCCCCCCCCCCGAGACGATTTCACCGACCCCCCCCTCCGATTTTTTCTGGCAAGTAAATTTTCAAGCAAATTTTTGCAGATTTTTACAATTTCACAGACAAAAATGCCAAAATCGCCTGCCAAAACAGCGAGTTTTCCAGCTGTATTTCAGCCCAAATTAGCGATTTTTGGCAATTTTTAGCAAAAAAAATTGCGATTTTTTCGATTTTTGAGCGTTTTTTAGTGCCCACCCCCTCCCCCAAAATTTTGGCTCAGACCCCCCCCCCCCGGCCGGCGCCAGACCCCCAACCTCCCCCTCCCCCATCGGCGGATGACCTGTTACATGTATGGCTTGGAGCAAATTAAAAACATCAGGATTTTTGTCAAAGCATACATACAACTTACACGTCATCAAGCAAAGTTTCAAATTACAATTTTGAACCACAGAGAAAAGATCATTGGCATAGATTAGAAAGAGTAAACTTCCCAATACCCCTGACCTGCGCCGAAGCCTGCTAAGCCTCTAATACCGAACTATATCGGAGTCTAACACCTGATCGTATTATAAATAGAAACCGTTAGTTGCAAATTGGTGGGGGTAGCGTTTCTGTATCAATCGGAGCATAAGTGCATCATGCACAAGTGCAAATACCGCCCTTCCCCCTCACATGCGACCACAAAACCTAGCTTAGCTTGTACAGACTTTAACTTACTAAACCGAGAGAATGAATTTGATTAGCAATTTGATACTTACACAAATTATAGGTTAATAGGTTTAAACTAACCAATTCAAGATAATTTTCATTTGGCAAACACTGATACATATTGAAAGAGATTTGCACTACATAACACACACTGCAATTAGTATATAGAATGTCACTTTTGTTCAATATATAGATAGAAACAAGAAGGAAAACAGTAAAATTTGCTAAACTGTACAAACAACACAAAAGAGCACACCAATAAAGAAAGCAAACTTGCACATGGACAGTACTGTGCCACATAGAATGGTCCAACAGACTCCGCGAGCGTTACAGCCTTAGTATCAGCCAACTAACTAAGACTGCAAACACGCGGTCTAACAAACCGATCTGAAGATGTGAAGCGAAGAAAATCAGCCACCTCCTCGCCGTCATCGTGGATAGTCTTAGGATTCAAATACACCTAAGACTTCCAGATGACGGGGAAAAAAGCAGCGATGCGCAGCAGCAGAGGGCAAAGTCAAGCGAGTTTAAACGAGTTTAACTAACGGCACTATACGAAAGAGCGCGGAATGATGTACATCCCGAGTTCCCAATTTGGAACTAGATGTCAAAATGTGTACACCGGGTACTGTATTTGGAGATTTTCTATATTACGTTTTTGGTTCAAAAAGCCGGTGCCGGTTCAAAAAGCTAGCTAATTTTGGTGCGATACGATGCTCCATGCAAATTTCTGTCGGCGTCGCTGCAGTCTCCCAACCAACGTGGGTGGCTCTGTCTGGTGTTTAAAAGAGGCGCGTTTTTTCTTTCTTCGCCGTTTCAGTCTGTGGCTGTAGTACGGCAAGGGGATGTGAGGCCGCTCTTTGTTTGCATGTGCCTCGGCCAGCCACTTGTGTGTAGTCGCTATACTTTGTTCCAGTGCCTGTGGTTGTATGGCATCTCACCGTGCTGGGAGCCGCTGAGCTTCGTTGCTTTTAGGCAGTGTTTGGTGCCTAAAGCTCCGTAGCTCAATGTCTCTCGGTCGGGTGCTATGACTTTTGCTGCTGCTGCTGCGCATCGGCTGCCCTTCCCCGTCATCTGGAAGTCTTAGGTGTATTTGAATCCGAAGACTATCCACGATGACGGCGAGGAGGTGGCTGATTTTCTTCTATCACATCTTCAGATCGGTCTGTTCAGACCCCGCAAGTTTGCAGTCTTAGTTAGTTTGCTGCTGATACTAAGGCTGTAACGCTTGCGGAGTCTGTTGGACCATTCTATGTGGCACAGCACTGTCCATGTGCAAGTTTGCTTTCTTTATTGGTGTGCTCTTTTGTGTTGTTTGTACAGTTTAGCAAATTTTACTGTTTTCCTTCCTGTTTCTATCTATATATTGAACAAAAGTGACATTCTATATACCAGTGTGTGTTATGTAGTGCAAATCTCTTCAATATGTATCAGTGTTCTGCCAAATGAAAATTATCTTGAATTGGTTAGTTTAAACCTATTAACCTATAATTTTGTAAGTATCAATTGCTAATCAAATTCATTCTCTCGGTTTAGTAAGTTAAAGTCTGTACAAGCTAAGCTAGGTTTCGTGGTCGCATTGTGAGGGGAAGCGGCGTGTATTTGCACTTGTGCATGATGCACTTATGCTCCGATTGATACAGAAACGCTACCCCCACCAATTTGCAACTAACGGTTTCTATTTATAATACGATCAGGTGTTAGACTCCGATATAGGTTCGGTATTAGCAGCTTAGCAGGCTTCGGCGCAGGTCAGGGGTATTGGGAAGTTTACTCTTTCTAATCTATGCCAATGATCTTTTCTCTGTGGTTCAAAATTGTAATTTGAAACTTTGTGCTGATGACGCTAAGTTGTATGTATGCTTTGACAAAAATCCTGATGTTTTTAATTTGCTCCAAGCCATACATGTAACAGGTCATCCGCCGATGGGGGAGGGGAGGTTGGGGGTCTGGCGCCGGCCGGGGGGGGGGGGTTTGAGCCAAAATTTTGGGGGGAGGGGGGTGGGCACTAACAAACGCTCAAAAATCGAAAAAATCGCAATTTTTTTGCTAAAAATTGCCAAAAATCGCTAATTTGGGCTGAAATACAGCTGAAAACTGCTGTTTTGCAGGCGATTTTGGCATTTTTGTCTGTGAAATTGTAAAAAAATTGCAAAAATTTGCTTGAAAATTTACTTGCCAGAAAAATCGGAGGGGGGGGTCGGTGAAATCGTCTCGGGGGGGGGGGGGCCATCTGGGGGGTCTGGCCTAAGTCGGGTTGGGGGCAGACCCCCCTGTTACATGTATGCTCCAAGCAAACCTGAACAGGGTGTATGATTGGTCTAATCTTTGGCAACTACAGTTGTCACTATCAAAGTGTGATGTAATTCATATTGGTTATGGTAACCCTTCTCATAACTACGTAATTGGCGATACAATTTTAAGTAATAGGACAACAATAACCGATTTAGGCGTTATTGTATCTGATGATCTGAAATTCCATAAGCACATTGATCATATCTGTGCTAAGGCTAGACAATGGATACATTTGCTCTTTCGAGTGTTTAGAACAAAATCGGAAAAAGCACTAATAAAGGCGTATAATTCATATGTAAGACCTATACTGGAATTAGGGAACGACCGGAACCGGATTTTTGGGTCCGATCGGAATCGGAATCGGAACTCAAGTACAGTTCCGAATCGGAATTTTTCGGAATCGGAACTTTTTTGAAAATCGGCTTAAAATTTTGGAATAACCTGTTTTTGGCACAGAAACAGTGTTTACGCAACCATCCTTTACAATTCCATGCAAACATCCAGTATCAATCCAATCACCATGTCAAACGATGACAATGCATTTTAATTTTAAAAAATCGCCAACCATCAATAGGTAAAATTCGAAGCGCGTAAATTATACTTTAAAAACAACAATTTTTCAACATTTTCAGTAGAATGCGAACTGGTATAGGGTAGTGGGTGTATTGGGGATGTTTTCCAGGTTTGGCATTGGGTTTTTTATGCCCCAATGCCGAATACTAGCTACTAAACTCGTTGTTGAACTGAAAAACTGACCTGAAAAAATCGAAAAGATTGACCGATGATTACAGTAGGTATAGAAAACCGTTTTTGCGTTAATAAACTAAAGGTTAAGAATGTCTTATACTGTCCGCTTTTGTAATTAGTACATCAGTAATTAGCGCAATTTCTCTGTTCTTATCTAAGATAAACGTTTGTGATTCAATGGAAATTTGTCATTTTTAGTGATACAGAATGTACAATATATTAGTACTGTACCCAGTGGGTGTGGTCTGGTACACCCCTTTCCGGTGGAGTAAGAAGAAAAATCTGCCGAAAATAAGAAACACTGTAATACAGTAGATTATGTACGGACTAAAACTGTTAATTTTTGCTTATTTTCCTGGCTTCTAAATCTTTCTTAAAGGCTAATTTTTCAAAATATCTCGCCCTAGTTGGACAATAGCCCAACCAAGCCTCTTCGAAATTTTAAGAGTCAGTCTCTGAACCGATCGAGTCTTGGCCCTTTGCCCTATTCAGACCCCAAAATTGAAACTTTGGGCTAGAGAGCTGTAAGTTGGTACACTAATACACACTTATGAGTTGTCCTTCGGCTACAAAGCATTAGTGGATTTGACGCTCCAATCCCGAGATACAGCCTTCTGAAAGGCCTTGATCAAGGTGCCTCCACAACGGAGTAGTGCTAACTTCTATTTTTTTTACTTAGTGGGACTACAGTAGGTTATGGATTACTAAACTATGCGGATTGTCGATTGCACAGCAAAGAAGACACGCAATAGTACGCATAGAATTGGTGTTTGATTTCCTAAAAATTTTGCCAAAGTTCCGAAAAATTCCGAGACCTCTGAGTTCGGAATCGGAACTGCCAGTTCCGATCGGAATCGGAATCGGAATTCCGGTCGTTCCCTAACTGGAATATTGCTCCCCAGTCTGGAACCCTACTTATGTGGGTGATAAGGACAAACTAGAGAAAGTCCAAAAAAAGTTTACTCGAAGGTTATATTATAGATTGTATCCAAATCAGGAGAGACCTTCATATGGGGTTCGTTTACATAGGTTTAAGTTAGAGACGTTAGAAAAACGACGGTTGATAACTGACTTAAAAATGTGTTACCGTATTAACAGTGGGCATAGTTGTCTCTCTGCAATAATCCTTGCTCTCAACAAAGAAAATTATGGAACTATGCGTCTGTAATGATTTTGGTTATTTTCTGTGTTTTCTTTTGTTCACTCGTTGCTACGTATGTATGTGTTGTAGATGATAAACTTCCTTTCTTTCAAATTTCATGTCTGGGCCCAATTTCTAACCTCACCTGTACTAAACAAGCAAACTTGGTAATTTTTATCGATTTTCGCATTCTCACCTCAATTTTATCAAGTCAACTAAGTACAAGTCAAGTTGTCAATTTACAAGTGCTTAATTTCTGATCTATAAAATTTCTCCGCTTGTAAAATTTCTCAGTCTCTTGCCACCGATAAATGGTTGTCAAATGAGAACAAAACACAAAGCTAACGGAAAAAAGGCAAACAAAATGCATCGCAAAGTAAACATGACGATAGCAAGTTCAGACGGGAAGTAGTCGTATCTAACCCAGTTTACTATGGTTAGTTAGCATATCTAGCCAGAAAACAGGTCCGGGTTGGTGGGGTTGGGTGGAAAATTTGAGAGCAGCAACCAATTTTCGTAGGTTCAGAGTTAGAGTAAACTTTTTGGTGTGGCTATACAGTACTACCAGAAAAGAAGCGTCCGTTTGACATACGCAAATGTACATAAGTGGGTAGGCGGCCTGTCACAAGTTAAGATGGAGAAACGATCCAGAACTGCAAGGTCCCTCTATAGCCACCACACAAACAACAGTAGTGCAAGCAGATTCTCGTTATATTTCTGTACATTGGTTCCCGTTCAACTAATTCTTGGTGCTGGTAATGTCAATGTGCGTTCGTGGGTAGTGTTACCGCTATTTGCTTCGGTTTCAACCCAACCTCATGAAGAATGATTGTTCCGGTCCAGGGGTGGGCAGCGGCGATGCCATACCACACCAGCAGCACCATCCGGGGTGATTAACTGGACAGTCAAACTCGGCTGTGTCTTGGCACACTTAATCGAAATCGGTCCCACATCTGGCTGTCCCCAGGTAGGGAATTCTTTCAGCAGCACGTCCAAAGCTCTTGGATCTGCTATTTCGTTCGCGTTCGCTGGTTTGCTCACGGTTCATGGCGGTTGGTACTTGGTTAGTGTTTGTGTCGGTCTTTGGTTGAGGGAAGAATTTGCTCAGAGGGGCGATCGTTCTCTTCCAGCATTCGTGCGGAATGGTCTTCATGTTAATGTATGGGTGTCTTCTACCAATTGCGTCGGACAAAAAGCAGGGCCCTTCCAAAGGTCTTTGACAGCCATACCATGGTTGGCAAGCAGGCGTGCGCACCGAAACAGGTGCGCAGATGTATGAGGTTGACCATAACCCTTGGGACAGTCAAGCTAGACAGTATTGCATTGCATATGCGGGGCCAATGCACAGCCATTTCGTGGTCTCCCCATCTCCAGAGTTCCCTTCAGGGGCAAATTGATGCACTATTCTGCCCGTGTTGATGATGACGCTGGTGAGTGGGTGGTGAAGCTTCGAGTCTGGTTGTTTACTTACACCTGGAGCCGTTCGTTGGCCTTGTCAAGGGCCTCCGCTAACCGGTAGAACTCATCATAGTGGAGCTGCATTGGGAGATAATTAAGTTAGACAGGTAGATTGCTGTTTGGCCAGAAATAGGGCTGTCAAGTCAAACGTTCCTTAGATCGGCGCCTTTAACTTATGGGGTAGATAGGCCATAGGCCCATAATTTGTATGATTGATGTGTAGATAATTACATAGTTCATTGCCATTTCAGGCCAAAGATTACAGTAATTGCAGAGTTGTTTAGGGCATTTGGTAAGCTGGTCTTGTAATTATAGATGATTCATTTGCGGAGTGGAGTAGTAAGAACTGATTGGAGGTTCATTGGCGTTCAGAGTTTGTAGATACGTAGCTGAGAATTAGAAAAGGCATTTGAGACTGTCAGACTGATTCCCACTGGCTTGGTGTTTCTGGTTTGTTATGGGGCCGAACTTTTACATTTGTTGCTGTAGTCTGCAGAACATGAGAGTAACGTGGGCACATATATGCCTACTTCATTTGTATATGTATATGTATATGTATATATACAAATGCACATTAGTTTGTATATGTATATGTATATATACATATACAAACAAAATTTCAATATTGCATATTTTTTTGTATATTTGTATATTATGAATACTATAAATTTTCTGCTGGAAAGCATGATTTCGACAAATCAGGTGGGTTTGTCATATGGTAGGGTGTTGTAAGGCCAGACAACGTGAAATATTCTCAAATTACGCTAACTTTAAATTAGATAAGTGACAAGTAGTAGCATTAGTGTATTCCGATTTCAGGCAGTACTCCCAACTGGTGCGAACTCTATTAAGTGATACTGCCCTCAGCCTAAAATTTTTACCAGCTAAAATTTTTAGGTTTTTACCGGCAGCCAAGGCTGCCGGTATAAGATTAGCTTTTCGTTAAGCGTGTAGGATGCATTTGTATCTTAAAGCGTGTGCTCTCGGCGCCGTTCGGCTCGCTCGTTGTAAAGCTGCTAGCCTTTAAGACACTCCAGCAGGAAGGAGAGTTTACTCGAACGGTTCGTTCTCAGTCATTTCTAGTTTAATTTGGCTCAGATTTTCAGGATTTATTAACAAGATAACTGGGTACCTATTGCGAAAATTTGGCCCGAAAATTCCAAGTCCTGCTGGGTCTGTGGCCCCGAAAACTGACAACAATTTACTGTGATTTGCAACTGAAAGCTGCTTTTTGAAAGAATAGCAAAACAGAAAACTGCTTTTAAAGAAATACTTGAAGAGTTTACTGTCTGACAGAATTGTCTGAAAGACAAAACTGATTTTTAAACAACTACTTAAAGAGTTTACTGTCAGAAACAATTGCTTGAAAGACAAAAATGCGTTTTGAAAGTATGGTCCGAAACTTAGAGCTTACTATCAGCAAGACTTGTTTGAAAGAGAAAACTGCATCTGAAAGAATTGCACAACCACTTTCTTCAAATAAAAGTTTACTGACGTTTTCCTCTGCTGCCGGTCTGATTTTGTAAAAAATTTCCAAAAAAAATCTGTTCCTGCCTCTAAAACTGAGAGGATCTTAAAAATGTACAAACTATCTAAAGTTTTATACACTCATTTTGAAGAACCGTCTTGTTTGCTAAAGCTCAGGCTTTTTAGGATCTGTAATGTCAAGAAAATTTTTGGGCGGTGTGGGTAAGTGACCGATGGTCGAAACGCTTTAGGTACACCCCTTAGTTTTAGGTTAAAAGGTATGTCCAGGCTTACGTAGGTTCTGGCTTTAGTCTTGGATTCAGGCCGACTAGGCTTGTACATAGGTACAGTTTTAAGTAGAAATAGCCTGAAATGGTTATTACGCATCAGTAGGGAGAATGGCTGAACGGGTTTATCTGAAAAATAATGACACGTTTAAAACTGGGACGAAACGAAAAGGGAAACGGGTGGGATTCGATTATCAATTTCCCGTGTGCGTGCCTACTATTCCATTTTTTTCGTTACAAACAGCAAAACTCATTGCCAAATACTTTAAAACGAAGATGAATAATAGTTGGTCATAATGCAGGCGAGGCTAAACCGCAAATTTAACAAATTCCTCTGGAAATGTTGAAGACATAGGCTCAAAATACAAAAACAACTGAAGAAACTGCAAAAATATCTCAATTACCGTACAAAAGTGGCCAAAATGAGCTAAACTACTGACTGCAAAAATATACAAATGAAAATATACAAACCGCTTGTATATCAAGTCTGTTTGTATATGTATATTGAATATTGCATCAACAGTCCGTTTGTATATGTATATGTATATGTATATCCAAAACATTTGTATATATATACAAATTTGTATATGTATATTTGAATATACAGACCCACACTACATGAGAGGGCCCGTGCTACATGGGGGTGAGTTTTGTCGACTTTCCAATGAGATTCCGAAAATAATCATATTTTTGTTCTATGTTGCGCAGTTCTGAAGGGCATTTTGAGAATTTGCGAACAAAACAGTTGCGTTGAAACTCAATTCAGTCATATGCTTGACAAGAAGCCACGACATTTGCATTACCTAATTCAGTTTTTTCCGCTAATCATTAAAGTGAGATCTATTTTTCGATCTGACTGCTCCTGAGTGAGTTATTTAGCCCTGGCGCGCTGTCATACAGATTGTGAGTAATTTAGCAAACAGATGCATGAAATAATACCTGTTATATGCAGGTTTCTTCGCTGATTCTCATTATGACCCTGTTCATGCTCTACGATGACTCACTCACGAGTAGTCTCTAAAGTTACATCAATATCCGTGCTTTCAGTACCAGTAATCTGCAAATAGATAGCCAACATCTGCAAACATCCCAAAATGGCCCCAAAAGTGGCTACCCCCCAAACTTTGAGGGCATATAGCTCCGGTTTTTGGTGTAGTCACTGATGTTCCAAGATGCACTGTTGGTATTCATTTGGCAGCTATTTTAACCTAATAGGATACTAGCCAGATCCGCGAAAGAAGTTGGTTGAACACCTTCCCTTATAGAAAAGTTGACATTCACGCAATATGCATGTTAAAGCTGCTATGTAAACAACTCGTGTGCAAGCTGATTGTGAAGTGTACAAGTGAATGGCTTTCAAACAAACATTGAACTGCAAAGAATTTAATGCAGAATAATCATATCATTGCAATCGGCATGAGCCTTCTCAAATGCACACAAGCAAGCCGTTACTTCCGGAGCCCGCTTGACAAGCGATTGCTCCATAGTTAATGGTCGTCCGGGCAGCAGCCTCGTTGCAGACACACAACTGGGAACCTGGACACCCCTCGCAATCGGTATCCGTTTTACAGATTTTTTTCGCGCAAGCTCCCAATGCGATTTCGTGTCCCTCTACAATACAACACTGTGAAATTTGTTAGTCAAAAGACGAGAATAAGAACAGTGTCTGTTTAGTACAGTCAGACGTACTGTACATGTGGCACATCGACCACCGACAGGGTCAAGCCAGTTGGGGGTCTGAGCCGGAATTCTGGGGAGGGTAGGGAAGCGCTGAACAATCGAAAAAAGTCGGCTAAAAATTCCTGAAAAAGTGATGAACTGAAATACAGCTAAAAGTAGACCCCGACCCAAGTCCCGATCCAGAGTCTGGCCTATGCTGGGAAGGTACCGCGCCCTCACTTTTATCTATGTCAGGGTTCATACCGGTCAGGGAATTTAAAAATTCTCTGGGAAAAGTCAGGGAATTTCTAGACTACGGCCCAACCAGGCCTCGTCAAACTCTGAAACTGTTAATTCCTATTAACTTCATGCTTGCAGTACCTGTTGAAATACGTAGACTTAGTTTTGAATACCAACACAATACCCTTTGCTTTTAGAAAAATTATTCGGTATGCTAGTGTTTTATGTAAATATCTGCAGATAAAAAGAAATCACAAAATTAGGTCCTTGAAAACGTTTAGTATGAGTTTGTTTGTAAAAAGTCAGGCAATTTTACTACTCAGGTAAGGGAAAAGTCAGGGAATTTGAAAAACCTTGATCTGTATGCATGACGCATGTACTAGTGCCTGCCAGTCATGTCATCTATGACATCACACCGTTGAGCCGTTTGCTTTTTAGGCAGTGCTTGGAGCTAAAGCTCCATAGCTCAATGCCGTTCCGTCATCTGGAAGTCTTAGGTTCATTTATTTGAAGGTGACTTTTACCGATACAGACAGCGATGGGTTCTGTGGAAGAGTTGCAAGGAGCTGAGTGTCAAGTCGTTATAATCTCTGCTGTTTGCTCAAGCCCCGACTTTCTGGCCACCAACAAGGGACTTCATCATACTGGGATTTCTTACCAACCCTAAGCGATTCACGACTGCCACCACACGAGCCAAAGCTCTTTTGATTGTGATCGGCAATCATTTGATTTTGGAACGCGACCGCAGCTGGAGCACATTGCTGCGCTATTTCTGTGAAGAATGCGCCTACATAGGAACTTCGTACAAGGCAAGGGTTGACGACGACCCTGAAACGTTGCCCTCTGACGATCTCAACATTCAGCTACAGAATCTGCAAGTGATTGGTGACATGAATGTGCTGAGCGCACAAGGAACGAAGAATAGGCATTTCTAGGGTACACTTTACATATGTATGTGATCCTCTATATTTTCGGTTATGAGTAAGTGAGTGGTAAATAGAATTCCATATACTTAAAAAAGTCTCAGGTTTATTTGAATCCTAAAACTATCCTCGATAATGGGGAAGGAAATGGCTGATTTTCTTCCATCACATCTTCAAATTGGACGGTTCGACAAAAGAAAATGTAAGACGAAAGAAGGAAGGGCGAACTACTATTAGAACTCTTACAGACTGGCTTCTTCCTGAGTGGCATCAGTTATTCTGTCATACATACTGTACGTATGTATGTACATACCCCTTAAAACAAGCGCCCAAGATTGATTTTCAATCAGCTGATTCAGCATGAAGCATATGACAAGGACTTGTAATCCAAACCACATAATTAATCTCTAAAAGAACCATGATTATTAAGAAGTGAACCAGAGTGGGCCACCGATCCGATTTGCGGGGGGCTTACGGCCTACGATCAGACTCGTGGTCCATTTCGCTACCCCGTGATTCGTTCTCTCGGACGTTGCCCTTCTTTCACTGCCAGCCACTCCTAGCCATGCTGCTGGGTGCCGGCCACCAGGAGGGCGGCCGGCGTGTTGATGCCATGATGCTGTCAGCTCCCATATGCCACAGGGCTCCCAGCATAGTTGGTTTCTCAGAGAGCTTCTCCTGACATCGTAGATCTTCTCCAACACGGCATGCTTTGTGGAGCGGCTTCGGTACAACGGCAGATTTAGTCGGTTTCCATTTTACCTACTCGCCATCACCAGCTTTCGGTGGCCTGGGTGGAGCTTTGCGCTGACGACCAACTCTTTGCGGCAAGAGACTTGCCGTGCCGAGAGGATGAGCGCACGATGTCGCGCACAGCGGCTATGCGGCCTAAACCACTACACCAACTGTGTCGGCGGGGCACCGGTTTCGTCTTCTTGTAACTTTCTCTGTTCGCAATTAATTAATTTCACTGAAATTTTAACACGACATGCACAAATCGTCAGACCCGGCTGGTCTGCCTAAAAATGCTGGTTGGTTGCCTCAGCCCGTTGCTTTTCGCTTTGTCTGACTAAAGTTTTGAAATTTGGTCTGAATTTCCAAATTAAAGACAAAAATTTAGCCAAGATTTAAAAATTATCATTTTGAAACAGAAAAACAGCGTGTATTCCTATTTTCTGCTAAATTTTAAAAGTTAATCCAAATTTTCTGCTTTGTGCCTGCCGGTTCCATCGACTCGCCAAAATTTCTCAATGGGCATGGCCAGCCCGTGCACATCTCTAGAACAGACAGTCACATACCTACTTACGTATGTACATACCTGGATGTACCAAAAACAAAGATAACCACAGAGAATTACTACACGACTGTAGAAAATATTTTGTTCAGAGCTCGACTCTCCAGATCTTAACGTGTGCACATAGGTAGGTTGTTCATTCATTCCAATCAAAGCTGTTCACTAGATTTGCATAAGCATGCAAGCTAAAAACTGTTGGAAAATTTGGTTTGCTGGTATATAGGTACATCTGTTTATTTTTGCAACATTAAGGCGTTTTACTGTGCACAAACCTACGCATTAGAATGAATCTGCTATGTATTTATTGTACAGTACGTACACCGATTTTATAATAGGTATGGCCAATGGTTTTCAAAAATTTCACGCTACAGAAAAAATATTATTCTAAAACCGCTGATAACATGACCGGATACGACAATTTACGCAAAAAACCGCACTTGATTTCATGAAAAATTAGAAAAATGCGATCTAAAAACATCCGTCTGCGAAGAACTTTTGTATGGCGCACTTGGTACCATTTTTAATTATGGGCAACAGATTTGAATAACTGGCGCTACAAGCAAAAATTTATGCTCAAACGGCAATAGCATGACCGGATGCGATTAATTTACGCAAAAAACCGCACTTAATTTCATGAAGAATTGGAGAAATGCGGGTTCAAAACAGCCGAGTGGTTCAAATCGCGTAAATTAGTGTTTATAACTTGGTCGTCGCCCCAGCGGTGGCTGATATTCTATGGCGCGAGTTACGAAGGTGCAACCAACTTGATTGTTTAACTAGAAAGATGTGAACATTCGTTGCACAGCTAAAATAATGCGAAAAAGTATGATTTCAAGTGTCGGGTACAATAAAAGCCTGAAATGGCAAAAATTAAGGGTTACAGAAACTTCAACACCGTTTGTGGGGTTAACGGCAAAGAGCAGAGAGCAAATTCTTATATCATTCGAAAGTCTGAAGTCTACTGTACACGGAACCGATTGAACATATTGCGCCGAATTTGTAATTTTTTCACAACAATCAGGAACACGAAAAAAGTCCACGAAAAAGCCGATTTTCAGTAGTTAAGAAAGAATCCAATTTGTGGAGACCGCGTCAAACTGCGCTAAGAAAAAGAGTGCTGCTATATAGGTAACGAGTTGCGGTGATTTTAAAACCTGTTGAACAAAATTTGAATCAACTCTCCTTTTAGCAGAAAATGGCCATTGAAAAACGACGAATTCAGTTTTCGAGAGAAAAGTGCCCTTTAACGACCGAATTACGATACAAAATGCATCTTATTCGATAGCTCACACTCTGTTTCATATAAATACATCACATCCTTCTATCAATAACGGAACGCAAAAAAGCATTTGCGCTTGAAGTTGCAAAAACCGTTTTTGGACCACTTTTTGGCTGTGATTTTTTATTCTCTATTCCGCGCCGCCCGAACGTGCTTTGGCCATCCCGATTTATAATCAAAATTCGCTTTAAAAATGCATTTTTAACATTAATACATACATTTAATAGGAGTTCCGTCCCTTAACCGACTTTTACCAGGTAGGTAGGTAAACCTAGCAACTACTATACAGTAGTCAATTTTCAGGGAACGTACCTAACCTACATAGTATTACTTTACCAAGTTTCTGGGGGCTCTGATTTACCTAGTTTGAAATCTAAAGAACTCTGTACTTCTAGGTATAACCAAATTTGATATTTTCAGTTTTAACTTGACTTTTTCAGAAATGGTTCGAATGTCTTGCTTCACCATAACTGACGATTATTCGTGAATTTAAACACCAGTAACTTTATCACCTTTTATTGAATATAGAATTCCTCGGAAGCCCGTTAGTTATCGGAAGTTTTCCTAAAAACAAGTGACTACCATAAGACACGTCCAAATTACCACAAATTCACAGCCCTTCCAAAAGTTGCCGAAAATTTCGTACTCGAACAGTACCGCCACACACAATGCAATTACCGATTAGATTTTACTGTTTCCCAGCACCAGCAATAACAAATAGCAAGTTAATCTATTTTTGTACGAAATCGGGTAGCAAATAGCAAATTCCTAGCAAGTTAATTTTGACAAAGCGCCACCTTGCAAATAAATAGCTAGTTTATTTCGGATTGAGGGAGCGAGAAGCTTACTATGAATTTACTACGGTATGTGTAGCCTCAGACATATTCATCCGTTATCCCTATCTTTCCCCGCTTGGCGTGGGATCTGATGTGCTGTCAGCATATAGACCCAAGGTTGGTTAGGCTATGCAAGTTAAAGTAGGGCTAATAGCAAGTATGGTCAGTCTCTAGACTGACAGTATTCAGCAAATAGAAAACTGCTGAATGTGTTCACGTTATAGGGATAAAGTTAGAGAAAATTCTTGCTGGTGCTTCTCTTCCTGCTGTTGCTTGTTCAGCTTGTTGAAACTGAGATACAATGCATAGTTTAGATTTTAAACGGTAACAGAGTTTTCCACTTAAGACAAATTGGAAAATACCCAAATGGGTTACTTTCGACGCCCTTTTTAAAACCATGACCTTATAACAACTATTGTAGTTTTATAATCGGAAGATCTCCTGTAGGCAAAATTTGATTGAACGAATAATCTGCAGCAAAGCAAGTTAATAACAAAAAATTAAATAGAAATTGAGGGGTTCTAGAAAGTAAATGGCTAGTAAATAAAATTTCCGACAGTTACAAGCAAGTTAATAACAGGGTTAATTCAGAAATAAATTAAGTGGGAAACAGTATTAGATTTACGCTTATGATTTAAACAAACAGGGCTTTCGATAGATTCCCTTGGTATACTATTATTTAAGAAAGTTTGTAGAACCTGTAAAACTGTATCACTTTAGCTGTATGAGCCCAGATGTGTGATTTCTTAAAAATTACAGGCGATCATTTCGAAGCAAATTTACATAGTAAGTACGGCGCCAGTCGAAACGGCCCAACAGACTCCGCAAGTGTTACAGCCTTAGTATCAGCAAACCAACTAAGGCTGCAAACTTGCGGGGTCTGAACGGACCGATCTGAGGATGTGATAGAAGAAAATCAGCTATCTCCTCTCCATCATCGTGGATAGTCTTAGGATTCAAATACACCTAAGACTTCCAGATGACGGGGAAGGACAGCCGATGCATAGCAGCAGGCAGCAGAAGTCAAAGCACCGGACCGAAAGATATTGAGCTACGGAGCTTTAGGCGCCAAACACTGCCTAAAAGCAACGAAGCTCAACGGCTCCCAGCACGGTGAGATGCCATACAACCACAGGCACTGGTACATAGTACATGTACAAAGACTGCACACAAGTGGCCGTCGCACACGCAAACAAAGAGGAACACCTCAAACCCACAGGCTGGCTGAGCTGTGTTGCGAGGGAGGGGAGGCGCGCCTCTTTTAAACACCAGACAGAGACACCCACGTTGGTTGTGAGATTGCAGCGACGCCGACAGAAATTTGCATGGAGCACGGTATTGCGGCGCAGCCGGCTTTTTGAATGAAAAAAATAGAGAAACTTGTGATTGAAGAGAGGAGAGGACATCAACGCGTATTCAGATTCAGATTGTAGATTAATTGTTGAAAACCCCTAAATAACAGATTTAGTTAATTACACGCAGATTAGATTCGGTTGTTGTACGTAGCACATTATACACTCTGAAATAGGCAAAAACGCATTCTGACTCAACAGCAATTATAAATCCATTGGAAATTCATGTCTGAATAGAACAGTTACGCATAGATTTTGTCCTATGTAAATTAGCGCGTTTTTACGATTTCTAGCTGAAAATTGTAATTTTCTGCACTTTGTTATCGGTTTTTAGTAGCCAACGACCGTTGAGGATTTCGGCCGGGCCGGTGCATACATGCTCAAAGCAGAAATTTTAGAAATTTAATTTTAAAGTTATGCAGAAAATAGAAATGCACCCTTTTTTAAATTCAAAATGCCACTTTTCAAAGTTTTGCTTAATTTTAGCTTTATTTGAAAATGCAGAGCAAATTTTTAAAATCTTTAGTCAGACATTTAAAGGTGAAACCAAACACATAACAAAAACCGACTCTAACAAACACCGATTTTTTCGATATTTCCCAAATATCAGCCGCGGAAACGCCAAATTCGATTTTCGAAAGCCAATTAAGTGGAGTTAAGCAAGCTACAAATTAGTGATATCTGAGCCAGTTTGTTAGTACCAGTGTTGTGCCTAGCTCAAATTTCTAAAACTCGGTAAGTATTCAGTAAGTAAATCCAGATTTTTTGAAATTCGGTAAGTACGAGTAAGTACTGGGTTTTTCAAAGAAAACCCGGTAAGTACTCAGTAAACAATTCAGTAAACTCGGTAAAGCCTTCAAAATTCAAAAATCTACAATTTATCTGAAAATATTTACCTGATATGGCTTTGAGCTACTAGAATCCTTTTTCAGTGCTGACTGATGAGTTTAATATAATGTAGCTCGATTTTTCGGAATTTTAATCGTGTTTTGTGTTATTTCACGTTATGTATTGTGCTAATTAGCATGTATGGAAAGCCTTTAAATTTGCACACTATACATAGTGACTAGAGGATGTGGCTTTAATTGCAAAGTCTGGCCAAACCGGAAAGTGAAGAGTTGTTCTAATTTTCGCCATTTCTTCTCAGTTCATGAGACTGATGCAAAAAACGTCAGTCAAAATATAGCTAATAGTAGTAGTACCGGAGAGTGCTGCATAGGGTACCCCTCCAGATAGCGTACCTGGGGTACACTAACTGGTACTTAGTGCCGGATTGTGTACCCGGGGTACACTATTTGGAGACAGATTTTATGTCATGGGTATGGGTGTCCAAAATTTCCAACATTACGGTAGATTTAAAGCAGGTCTACGTATATGTTTTGCGAATTTTCAACCGTTTTTACTGATACAAACCTCACAAGAATGGAAACTTTGACCAACCACTCTCATTTTCATGGCAGAAACAGTAATCTCGATTGGAAAATCGCATTTTTGCTCAGAAATCGTGAAAAGAAGCTGTTTAACATGATTTGGCTAAGTGCCAGTTAGTGCACCGGGTACACTAACAGGATCTCATTTTTGTTGCGGAAAATGCTAAGTGCTGGTTAGGGTACCCGGGTACCCAATGCAGCACTCTCTGGGATATAGCTTCTACTTCTATAGTCTTCGCGCCTCATTATAGCAACTCTACCGTGCAAACAAAGCTTAGATTTATGTAACAAGCCGTGAAAATTGCAAAAAAATTGGCAAAAATTGTGTATTTTCGTCGTTAGCAGATCGATTAGCGAAAGAAAAACTGTATATTTTCTGCACAGATGCTATGAACTACCTATTGCAGAAGCTTTTACTCAGTAAACAACTCAGTAAATTACCGAGTACCGAGTTTACCGAATTTTTTTCTAATTGAGTAATTCAAAATTGAAACTCGGTATTCAGTAAGTAAAATTAAGAAAAATTTTTACCGGTAAGTAAAAGTACTTACTTTAATTCAAAATAACTAAGTACCGAGTAACTTTTACTCAGTAAATTTACTGGGAACAACACTGGTTAGTACTACTGCAGCAGCTACATGTACGTATTTGTATCATACATGTAACAGTTCACGCGCCGATGTGGTTATGGGTTGGGGTCTGGTGGCTGCCGAGGGTACGAGTCCAAATAGTAACGGGGTTGTGCGCTAAAAAACGTTTAAAAATTCCAACAAAATCGCAATTTTTCAGCCAACATTGTCAAAAATCGCTCATAAACATACATACGTATACAGCTAAAAACATAAACAGCTAAAAAGTGCACAGGCGATTTTAGCAATTTTAGTGTCTGAAGTTCTAAAAAACCGCTAAAAATTGCTGACAAAAATACTTGTCAGAAAATCGGAGGGTCGGAAAAATCGTCTCGAGGTAGCCCCGATCTGGCAACAGACCCCCGGACCCCCTGTTACAAACATGTATGACTTGTATTTTTTAGTCGAGGAGTATAGGTGAGGTGTTGGGCTTAAAAGCTATCGGGCAAATTACAATGTACCACCCCCGTCCAACATAGTTCTGTACATACTGTATGCATAATTTCACACAAGGTAGGGCGAGCGAACACAGTTGCCCTGCTTGCACGAACATAACAAAGAGCGCTAACCATACGTGTTCGCCTCTTTGTATTCCCCTATACGTTTGCCAATCGCGTCGCGTGTGTGTTTTGGTAAAAGGTTTTCTAGTGCCTATTCTAAATCACAACGAATCTACTATTTATAGAACTTTCAGACGTTTGAGTACATGACTTTCGAGTGTTTTTGCACCGGGAAACGAGGCCTATTTGCTCTAAGCTGTACCAAAAAGCCGTGCAGACTAAGTTTTACGAGAAGCAAAGGTCGTGTTTACGAGAAGGCTGGGCTGAAAATTATGCAATCTTAGATTTACCCATGCACTGATACGGCCGTTTAAGTCTGACTGGCCACTGTTTTAAGAGAATTCTTAGCTCGACTGCGTGCATTTCTTGCATAGTTTTGATTAGAATCGGCTTACTTAAAGAGGCGCAGTTTTCGCTGACAAACAAAGCTCTCAATCGCTCTCTGAAGATATAGCGCAAGATTTGAAGAAAATGGTGCGAAAAGTGGAAGATAGCCAAAGGAACAGTCGGTATACTTTTTTCTTTATCAGTTTCGATCATGATTTGCAAGAAATTTTTGTTAGCCGTCAAAGTCTTAGGCCAACACGATGTGTTGAGTGTAGACAATATTATGTTCGTCCCTTTCCTGAAAGTGGTCTAAAAACTGCAAAAACTCAAGTTTAATCTCCATCATTTTGCAGGGAATCAGTAGTAAAATTCGAGATCGGACCGGATTCGCCAAGCAGTCAGAAATCGTTCAACCTACCTTCTTCACCAACGTACGTTTATTTGTAAAAAATTGGAGCCAAAATTTTTAAAAAATCATATTTTTTAGATTTTCGACTACCAGTAGTCGTGCAAAATTGGTAGAAGATGATGACGATACCCATTGGCCGTCGATACGTTTTGTAGCTGCCATTGCATTTCTGTTTGCCATACGAAATTCGATGTTTTTCGCCGGTTTGTGGCCGTTTCTGAACGAAGTGAGCTAAATTTTCTGTTGTAGTAAGAAAGCTGTACAGACCAAAGCACATGACTGATAAGATAGGATAATTTGTGATAGTAATGCACTAATTTTAGCTCGATCATACAGTAGAAGAATCATTTCTCGGCTACGTAGTGACTGCATTCTGTTTTGGAATGGTTGTATCGGCTCCGTTTTTCGGCTGGGTCAATAACAAATACGGACAGTGCAAATATCCGATGGTTGTTGCCTGCTTCGTCATGATGGGCTCAAGTTTTCTCTATTCATTTGTGCCCAACTTTCCGCAAGACTACCGAAAATGGCTGCTGATTTTGGCTAGATTTATTTGTGGCATCGGAATAGGTAAACTAAAAAAACTAAAATGGTACAGGTAATGGTACTTAAAAACTACACAGCAGAATTTTCAAAAAGATTCATTTAATCATACATGTAGTTGGGGGGAATGGGGGGTATTTTGCCCCAGGCCCGATTTTCGGAGAAAATTCCCCCCCAGCCGGATTCTGGGGGGGAATTTTTTGAAACCCTATTTTGGGTTTGTAAAACTGCAAACAGGGTTCCAGAAGCCCTGATTAGGGTTTTAGAAACCCAACTTGGGTTCCAGAGCCCTAGTTTGGGTTACAAAAGCCCTAAATAGGGTTCCGGAGCCGTACTTTGGGTTTCAAAAACCGTAAATAGGGTTCCGAAAGCCTGTTTTGGGTTTCTGAAATCCTAAATAGGCTTCCGGAACCCTAATTTGAGTTTCTGAAACCCTAAATAGGGTTCCGGAACCCTAATTTGGGTTACTGAAACCCTAAATAGGGTTCCGGAACCCTAATTTGGATTAATTTGGATTACTGAAACCCTAAATAGGGTTCCGGAACCCTATTTAAGGTTACTGAAACCCTAAATAGGGTTCCGGAACCCTAATTTGGGTTCCTGAAACCCTAATTTGGGTTACTGAAACCATAAATAGGGTTCCGGAACCCTAATTTGGGCTACTGAAACCCTAAATAGGGTTCCAGAACCCTAATTTGGGTTACTGAAACCATAAATAGGGTTCCGGACCACTAATTTGGGCTACTGAAACCCTAAATAGGGTTCCAGAACCCTAATTTGGGTTTCTGGAGGGCCAAAATAGGGTTCCGGAACCCTAGTTTGGGTTACTGAAACCTTAAATAGGGTTCTGGAACCCTAATTTGGGTTTCTGGAGGCCCAAAATAGGGTTCCGAAACCCTAATTTGGGTTTAAAAATGTCTAAAGGTTCTAGAAATGCATTTTAACTGCATTATGTCGAATAAAATGGTTTTTTTGCACGTTTTAAAGCAAAATTTGCTTTTTTTGCACATTTTAAATAAAAAATAAGTTTTTTCCACGTTTTAAAGCAAAAATAGGGTTTTAAACGGTATTTTTGCACTTCTGACAGGATTTTTACCCCATTTTTAGTCCTCAAAACCCTGTTTTGAGCCCAAAAAAAGGTCGCTGAAACCCACTTTTGGACACCAAAAATAGGTCGCTGAAACCCCCTTTTGGCATAGCCCTGAAACCCTATTTTGGATCAGAAAAATCCCCCCCAGCCGAAAACCCAGCTACATGTATGCATTTAATATCGGTCTGAGATTTACGGTTGTCACAGTAAAAAATCTGCTGGATTGTTTTGTTGGGACACCCTGTATAATATGCAAAAAAAGCGAAAATTCTAAATTTTAGGCGGAATGCACGTTTTGATTAGAGCTTACGCGGTGACGGCTAGCACTTCAAAGCACAGAGGACGAGCGATGTCGGTTATAATTGGAATGTTCACGTTTGGAAAGGTTTTTGGGCCCGGTGGGTAGATTTTGGACGAGATTTTAGGTTTTAGACATTTCAGTGAAAATATTTTAGCAATCCAGGCTGGTCTAACGCCAATTGGCTACCCGGGATACAAACTGGGCATCGTTAATTTTGACATGTACACGGCAGCCGGATTTTTCTCTATTGTAAGCGAAAATTTTTAGATTTTCGAGCAATTTTTCAATAATGGTTTTGTTTCAGTTTGTCGATCTTCTGATGATTATATTGTTGTTGACTTGTCTGTCAGAGCATCAAGTCTCTTCTCCACAGAACGAAAACTCTCAAAAAAGTCAGTTTTTTTCGACTTTTTTGCCAAAATTCTATAATTTTATTTAGATCCCTATTATGCTCTGCCAAAATACGACATGCTAGCAGTGATAGTAACTATTATTGGCAATTTCATGATGGAAATAGCTTACACAGCTATGGAAACGTAAGTTTCAAATTGTTATATTAAAAAAATATTAATAAATTTCTCAAAATTTTAGAGTTTTGACTCCTTACACAATGGCAATGTATTCGTGGAATGATACAGAGGGTGCTGCCTTTAACAATATCATTTTAACAGTTCAATCGTTTTTCTCCTTTCTTGGCTATTGCGCCTACGGTTGGAAACTTGGAAGGTGGAATTTCCAACTGCGTAGCTATATACAAATTCTAATCACAAAATTTCAGAATCGAACCCAGGAAAGGAGCAATGTTAGGAATGACACTTTTGGCTCTGTTCTACGTTTCAACTTTTCCTTTTCCCTTTTACACTGGGCGCATGGATTATGAGGTCACAGGTAAACATTAAAGAAAAGTTAAACAAAGAATAAACTTAATACAAATTTTCAGATTTGTACAACACAACAGCCAGAAATCTTACAAGGACGGTTGCCTTTAACGCAGCACCAATAAGAGGAGGGGCAGGGGACCACAACCATGCGGGTTGTCCAACCAACTTTGATTGGTGTCAGACAGCGCCCAGAATTCCTCTTTGGTTGTTTGTTCCCATGGCTGCAGCTTTCTTCGGAATCGCCTTTCCTATGACCGAAATTCCGTTGGTCACACTATTTTCCAAGCTAATCGGACCCAGGAAACAAGTATTTATTTTTTCTAATTCAAATTTCCCGCCAAATTCTCTGACTTTCAGGGCACTATAATGGGCGTCTTTTTCCAAGCAGGAACGGCGGCACGCGTTGTGGGACCGGTTGTTATGATGTAAGCGTGATTATCGATTTTTAGTCTTTTGTATTGATTTTTTAACTTTTAGGCAGTTGTTTTCGTTCGAAGGACCTCTGGTCTTGTGGAGTATGATAATTGGGTGTGTGGTGGTGGGCTGTGTTCCTTGGCTGTTTCTCTGGAAAAGAATGGTGCCTCTGAGAACTTTGGCTGATATGAGAGCAGGAGAGTCGTTTGTCTACAAACGTGGCATACTCTATCGGTTCTGATTTTTTAAATTTCTGTTAATTCCTCTGTATGTTGTTTTGAAGTGCAGCTGTTATTTTGTTTGAACAGTAAATTGTTTTATTTGAACTGCTTTGAAGACTGCACCACCTGACTGACAGTTTTTAGAGCACGTTTGGTAATTTTGAAACATGAATCTGACGGGTCTCCGAGCTATGAAACACAGCAACGTTGCAGTGTGTCAGACTCTTGAAGTTAGTATTATTCGAAAAGGCCCATTTTGTGTATTTCTTCTCAACAGAGTACGTAGACGTGTGTTGAGTATATAGATACGTATTGGGATAAAAAAGCAAAAAAGGCATAGAGACTGAGTTTAAAAGAAGCAAAGGTCATAGAAGCGACGGCCCAAATCGGGCAATCTTATTTTTGACTGAGCTGTGCACTGACTGATACAGGTACCAAGCAACGGCCCTAGACTAAGTTTTAGTCTATTTTACTTGCGCGTATTTCTTGTATACCTGTGCTCTAATTTATATAGTACCGCGTAAGCTGAGACAAGTATCCAGCTAGTAACGTTCTTGTCCTAAAATAGTACAGTACAGCGACAATATGGCACAAAAGATAGAAGAGTGTCATAAACTTAGTCGGTAAATTATTTTCTTGTATCTTGCTTGCTTCATTTTGCTTGGCTCAATATGTTTAGCGAATCGGCGGTCAGATTCGAAGTAGGTCCAGATTCTCCGGACAGTTCAAAATCATTCGGAGATTTGTCTACAATTACTCCATCAAAGTGAGTTGAAAAAGCATAGTGACGGTCATTACATAGAAAAGGACCTACCGGCTTATACAGTAACCCCAGACCGCAACCACTCGAAACCATTTATTTCATTCACAACCGATTTTTCCGTAACTAAATTTTATGGGCCACCTTTCAGCACAGGCACATAAATTAAACTACCCCGTAAAACAACGGTTGTGCTTTTGAAATTATGCGTTTTTTACAGATTTAAATGCGAAATTATGTGTTTTTTAACAGATTTCTAGCCCAAAATCGCCAGGAAAACTTCCGATAATTACCGGGATGCCGATTCCCACGGTATAGCGATTTATGGTGCCTTACCCTCCATAATTTGGGTTCAATCTCTTTCGATATACAGGGTGTGCCAAAAAAAAACAACCCAGCAGAGTTTTTGCTGTAGCAACCGCAAATCTCAACCGATTTTAATGAATCCTTTTTTAAAAGAAAGATAACTAAATTCTTGAAAGATTGATGCGCCGTTTATTAAGATAACCTGCTTAGTTCCTGAGATATTTGTCCTCAAAGTCAAAACGGAGATTTTGGCAATGAACAAGAGTAATAAAGAACAACCCAGCAGAGTTTTTGCTGTAGCAACCGCAAATGTGAACCGATTTAAATGAATCCTTTTTTGAATGAAAGACTGATAAATTCTTCAAAGATTCGTGCAATTTTTATTGAGATTCACAGTTTAGTTCTTGAGATATTTGCCTTCTAAATCGAAACAGATTTTGGTAAAGAACAAGAGCGATTCCGTTGCATTTCAGAATAAAGCAGATTCCTGCTGCTAGGGCTAATGATACTTTAGTGTTGAAGTAAACCGAGTTTCTGTGTCACCTGCAAAGCCTCCAAGAGCTCTTAGCAGTAGCAGGAATCCGTTTTATTACGAAGTGCAGAATAATAAAAAAAATCCTCTTGTTCACTGCCAAAATCACTGTTTTGACTTTGAGAGCCAATATCTCAGGAACTAAGCAGGCTATCTTAACAAACGGTGCACTAAACTTTCAAGAATTTATTTATCTTTCATTTAAAAAAGAATTCATTCAAATCGGTTGAGATTTGCAGTTGCTACAGCGAAAAATCTGCTGGGTTGTTTTTTTTTGGCACACCCTGTATAAAAGAGGGGCTAAGATACGAGTTCCCAAAATACAGTTCTAACACACTAAAAATGCCACCATGTGTTGATAAATCCGATTTTCATTTAGCTTAACTTTTCAAGTGTCCCTTAGTGCTGTAGATGTTTGAAAGTACACGCGACCAAAAATTAAGAAATCTATCGTTTAGGTTTTCAACAACAAGCAGCCATGCAAAATTGGTCGGACCAGAGGACAACACCCATTGGCCATCAATACGTTTTGTGGCAGCGATTTCGTTTTTGTTTGCCATACGAAATTCAATGTTCCTCGCCGGGTTGTGGCCGTTCTTGAACGAAGTAAAGTGAGCTTTCTTTTATAACTGTTTAAGTGCACAAAAAGAGAGTAAAGTAGAGCAAACAAGAAGACAGATAGATAGAGGATGTTTCTAAAAAGATCAACCAAATTGCACTAATTTTAGCTTGACCATACAGTAGAAGAATCGTTTCTGGGCTATGTAGTGACTGCATTCTGTCTTGGAATGACCGTAGCCGCTCCAATTTTCGGCTGCGTCAATAACAAGTTGGGACAATGCAAATACCCAATGGTTTTCGCTTGTTTTCTCATGATGGCCTCAAGTTTTCTCTATTCATTTGTGCCCAACTTTCCGCAAGACTACCGAAAATGGCTGCTGATTTTGGCTAGATTTATTTGTGGGCTTGGAATAGGTAGTCTAATCTGTTATAGTCAAAAAATTACGGTATAAAAATGTGAAAATTTTTAATTTTAGGAGGAATGCACGTTTTGACGCGGGCCTATGCGGTAACGGCCAGTACTTCGAAGCAAAGAGGAAGAGCGATGTCAATTATGATAGGAATGTTTAACTTTGGAAAGGTTTTGGGACCTGGTCAGTAATTTTTCTAGGCACTTTGTGGTTTTAAAACTAAAGATTTTAGCGATTCAAGCCGGTTTGGCACCCATTTCCTATCCAGGATACAAATTTGGCATGGTCCATTTTGATATGTACACAGCTGCCGGGTTTTGCTCTGTTGTAAGTGTCATTTTACTTTTTTAATCTGATAAGTTTTAAAAAATTGTAAAACGATTCGTTTTTCAGCTTGTAGATATTCTAATGATCATAATGCTGATGACATGCCTGACAGAAAATCATGTTTCTTCTACACAAAATGACGACTCGAAGAAAAGTTTGCGTTTTCGTTTGGTTTTTCGCGAACATTCTAAAATTTTAGATCCTTATTATGCCCTGCCAAAATACGACAGGTCCGCAGTGATTGTTACTATTATTGCGAATTTTATTATGGATTTATCCTACACCGCTATGGAAACGTAAAGTAATTTAGTAATAATGCAGTTTAAAGATTTCAAAAGTTTCAGAGTTCTGACTCCATACACAATGGCAATGTATTCCTGGAATGACACAGAGGGAACTGTTTTTAACAATATCATTCTAACCGTCCAATCATTTTTCTGTTTTCTTGGCTATTGTGCCTACGGTTGGAAGCTTGGGAGGTGTCGAGATCTCAAAATATGTAAATTCTAATCACCAAATTTTTCAGAATTATCGAGCCTAGAAAGGGAACGATGCTCGGAATGACTTTGTTGACTATTTTTTATGTTCTAACGTTCCCCTTTCCCTTTTACACAGGTCGCATGGATTATGAAGTTACAGGTATTAGATTTTTAAAAAAAAAGTTAAAAAATAAAGAATAAATTTGATAAGTAATTTCAGATTTGTACAACACAACAACAGTCAGAAATCTTACAAGAACGGTTGCCTTTAACGCAGCACCAATTAGAGGCGGGGCAGGGGACCACAACCATGCGGGTTGTCCGACCAACTTTGACTGGTGTCAGACAGCGCCCAGAATTCCCCTCTGGCTATTTGTTCCCATGGCTGCAGCCTTCTTTGGAATCGCTTTCTCTATGACCGAAATTCCACTAGTCACACTCTTTTCCAAGCTAATCGGACCCAGAAAACAGGTAGGTAGTCAATTTAAATTCAAATTTCCCGCCAAATTCTCTGACTTTCAGGGCACCGTAATGGGCGTCTTTTTCCAGGCGGGAGCGGCGGCGCGCGTTGTGGGACCGGTTGTTATGATGTAAGTGTGATTATCGATTGTTTTGTATTTTGTATTGTGTTTAACTTTTAGGCAGTTGTTTTCGTTCGAAGGTCCTCTGGTCTTGTGGAGTGTGATAATTGGGTGTGTGGTGGTGGGCTGTGTTCCTTGGCTGTTTCTCTGGAAAAGAATGGTGCCTCTGAGAACTTTGGCTGATATGAGAGCAGGAGAGTCGTTCGTCTACAAACGTGGCATACTGTATCGGTTCTAAATAGTTTATTGATTTACAGTACGAGATACTCTGTATGCCGTTAAATTAAATTTAAACTGTTGATTTATTTCGGACAACGCAAACAGACCAATTTCCATTCGCTTTATTCTTTTACATTTTAGATATTTGTTTTAGTAGTACCGGACTTTTTAGCAGCACCAATTAAAAATACTTTTGTTAAAGTGAAATGATCAAACTGGATAAAGCGAGAAAAACACGATATACAATTGTAAAACAGCAGTACAATTAGACCTATTTCCTCAGAGAATTTCAATTTGTAGTCTTAGTTTGTAGTTAAAAATTTTCACGAAAATAATTTGTAGTCTTAGTTTGTAGTTGTCAAATTTAGGTTCAAAAATATGTAGTCTTAGTTCGTAGTCAATTTGTAGTCAGGTTACCAAACGTCAGAAATTCGATATTACTGCAAATTTTTACCAATTGCACAGTCAGGCATAGAAAAGCTTTGCAAAATTAATAACCGGAAGCCTGTTAATTGTTTTTTCTGTGAAAAAATCGCCTTTTCTAATAGATATTTCTGAAAACAAACAAACGGAATTCAATGTTTAATAGAATTCCAATGTTGAACATTTTGTATTTTTGTTAAAATAAAATGAGACATTTTTTAAGAATTTAGACAAGAGAAAGCGCGAATGAATGTGGAAAAGTCAATCATGTGGTCACCTTTTTTGAAAATTTATAGGGGTAAAAAAGCGGGAAAATTGAAAAAACGATCTTTCTAACACTTTACATAAAAATAGCTTCGTTCTTGGTATTTGGTAAGCGTATCATAAGCTCAGGACAGCTCAAAGGCCTATTGGGGACTCAATTTATATAAAATTACACTAAAAAATCTGAAAATTTCCAAGAAAAATGACTACAAATTCGCGAATTATGAAAAATTAGTTTGTAGTCAATTTGTAGTCAGCCAAAATAATATGTAGTCTTAGTTAATTTGTAGTCTTGATGACGTCATAATCGCCGAAAATATGTAGTTTGTAGTTAGTAGTTTGTAGTACTACGAATTAGGTCTAAGTACAATGTTAACGATTTTCCATTTTCACCAACATTACGCAGTTCGCCATGACAACAAAACTGTCGGCAGCTCGCTTCTTAACTCAGTGCTTTGCCAGTCTTTCCGAAATTCAAACGCCAATACAGTACATCCGGCTGGCACAGTTGGTGAAGTGGTTTAGGCCGCAAAGCCACTGTGCGCGACTTCGTGCGCTCATCCTCTCGGGCCGGCAACTTTCTTGCCGCAAAGAGTTGGTCGTCGGCGCAAGGCGTCGGCCCCAGGCCACCGCAAGCTGGTGATAGCTGTTAGGTAAATAGGAACCGACTAAATCTGCTGTTGCACCGAAGCCGCTCCACAAAGCATGCCGAGTTGGAGAAGATCTACGATGTCAGCAGCTCTCTGAGAAACCAACTATGCCGGGAGCCCTCTGGCATATGGATCACCGGCGGCCGTCGGGAGTAGAGATACAACCGTAAAAAGCATACGGGATACCGCATAATTTTTCAGAATACCAGATAATTTATGATGGGACTAATTTAAACCAGATTATCCGGTATTTTAATCGGATAATACGAAAAAATGCCGGATAGTGTTTTTGAACTAAAAAATACCGGATTATCCGATAACACCGGATTATGGTTGCATCTCTAGTCGCATTTACTAAGTTGGCTCGCAGCAACAGATTGAAGTTTTACTGTAACTGAATAGGCATTTGCGTTTGGGCCGGTCATGTAAACAAAACAACTGTACATACTACGTACCGCCGATGCATTAACAGCAATTTTCGGCTTGCAAAACAGCAACGACAACTCTCATTGCACTCTTAAAAGACACTAGAGATCGGAAGAGGAGACTACAAACGTCAACTAACTACGTACGTACGTAAACTACCAGACAAAACACTGTGCACTCTTAGAAACACTGCCAATTCTCAAGGCACGCCTTTCACTTCCTCATTGCAAGAGAAAAGAAAAGAGCAAAAACAGGAGTTAAACCGAGATTTGTACGTGCATGCATCGTAATACCGGCACTCAGCTTTTGATAAAGACCGGACAGGCCCACATGGCGCAGGTACGCACTTTGCGCGTTCGTTTCTTTACTTCCGGTCGCTCGAACCGCACCTCGAACCGGTTCAGTCCTGAAACTGTACAGTCACATACAGTACATCAGTGCGGCACTTAACGCCGTTTATGCCACCGACACCATGGTACCTATACATGTAACAGGTCACGCGCCGAAGGGGGGTCTGAGCCCAAATTCTACAAACAAAGGGGGCTTTGGCACTAAAAACGCTCAAAAATCGAAAGTTTTCGGCTAAAAATCGTAAAAATATCACTAGTTTGGGCTGAAGTACAGCTTGAAAGTACTGTTTTACTGGCCATTTTGGCAATTTTTGTGTCTGAAATTGCAAAAAATCGCAAAAATTTGCTCAAAAAATTACTGGCGAGAAAAATCGGAGGGGTAGGGCTCGGAAAAATCGACTCGGGGTGGGGGGCAGACCCCAAACCCCCCGTTACATGTATGATGTAAACAGTACCTAGGCTATGGTAATGGTAACACTACCCAAGGCAATGGGTGCCGGTTCCATATATGGTACGAAATCTGAACAGAGTGGTACCATAATTATGGTGGCACTAACCGAAGTACCGGTACCATATATGGTGTCGGCACCATAAACGGCGTTTATTGGGGTCAGGGGAAGGCGATTTTAGCAACTTTGACGTCTGAAATTCTAAAAAAAGTAAAAATCTGCTGAAAATCGGAGGGGTGAGGGGGTC
Organism: Sabatieria punctata; assembly: GCA_030248155.1. Lineage (NCBI taxonomy): Eukaryota > Metazoa > Nematoda > Chromadorea > Araeolaimida > Comesomatidae > Sabatieria > Sabatieria punctata. The sequence goes on from JASANB010002751.1 coordinate 36,008, forward strand.
GGGAAAATCGTCAAGGGGTCCCCCTTTAAGTGGGGTGGAGGCTGTAGTTACATGTAAGTTACCAGACTGAACGTTCTCCATTTTGGCCAGATAGCTAACGAACGGCGTTTCCATGTGAGCACAGCTTTCCTCAATCTGGTCGTTTAGTCTGAAACAATCACTTCAATGCTTAGTAGCAGACAGAAGAATAACAAGAAGAAAGTGCAACTACCAACAAAAGTTTGTATTGACAAACCGAGACAGATTCAGTACAGGACTATTGGGTGACAAAAACATGATTATTAGTATACAGTCATGTCTCGTTAATCCGGACAAGTTGGGGCCGGCCAATTTTTGGCGGCTTAACGAATCAAAGCTAAAACAAAGTTTTTCGGTTCAAAGGCCTAAATGACAGCTTTTAGTTAGTTGCATAATATCGGATTCTGCAGCTGTACCTCCTAATTAAAAGCCAAAAGCTTGTTTCAGCTGATTATAGCTCCTAAATAATTACATTCTGACTCTACGAAAAGCATTATTCAATTGAAAATACACGCCTGAATTGAAAAATAGCACATGCATTTTAACCAAATTAACCAAATCCGGATTAACGAATCACTTTACCATACAAAATCGAAGTTGGCACCCCAAATCTTCTGTGCGGATTAACGAGTCATATAATATGGGGAAAATTGGGACCTGGCCTAATCTTGTCCGGAAGGCGAATATCTCGATTAACGAGGTTCCGGATTAACGAGACACGAGTGTACCACCGACTAGTAGACCACATACATGGGCCGGGGGTGGTACGGGGTATACCCCTCCCCTCGCCGGCGAATACCACCCCTTCGGTCGTCCATACCCCCTCGCCCACCCCCCCCCTCCCGGAGGGAGAAAATTTTCGCTAATTTAAGGCAAAACAGGCGTTTTTTTGCACCTTTTTTGGGGACCCCCCTCGAGGTCTCCATACCCCCTCCGGATTTTCCGGCCCATGTATGGTAGACCAGTACCAATTAGATCTGTAGTGTTGCAACTGCGGCGAAGTTAATTTTTCAGTGATAATAATGATTAAGGATAAGTTTGATGTGGCTCATTCATCCATCTGGCGCTTCAACAATCTTCTGCGATATCTGCTGACATCCCGACAAGTTATTACGAACACCTGCTTGATGATCATCAGTCACACCTGCTAAAGCTGTGAATTGTTGAGTTTCGGTGCCATTACGCCCAACGGTAAAAAGGCGAGAAAGCACTGTGAGACTGTTGATGAAATCAGTGAAGGAGAATTGTTGATAATAATAATGTTGAAATGATATTTTGTTGTAAACTAATCACTGTGCTCCACTAATAACCTACGTTGACGTACGGAGCTGTATAAAAAATTGCGAAAAAAAATTCTCTCGCCCAATAATGCCGCCCCTTCGGCGTCGCCCAATAGTGCTGCTTCGGACAGATTCCTAACTGATGCATAACAGGAGTTAAGGACGGCCGGCCGAGCCAAAGGGACAGTGCCGCTGGCCTAACAAAAAGGAAAGGAAAATAAAACTGACTTGACTGAGAGAACCTTAGGAGCCAGAGCTTTGTTCTCCATAAACATCAGTTGGGACACTTTCGGCTGGTCGGCGGCCGCATCCACTCCCTCCTCCACACAGTAGACCACCATCACACAGAACAGCTAAATACACTCTAATTGACAGAACACCTACCACCCTCTGTTTATCTAATACATCATACACTCAGGCACTTAACGTAGTTTATGGTACTGGACCCGCACAATATACAAGGTTACCTACTAAATTAGAACTTTGAATTTGATACGGTATGGTACTGGGACAGAGATGGGCTAGCATTTCGGCTGATGGGGGGGGGGGGTAGAATTTTCAATTCATGAGCCTTGCCTTGCCTTGTCTTGTGACGGCTTGATCAGCGATTGTCGCTATTGCCGGCCCTGATGCATCTCCAAAGACCTCTGACAGAGTTCTTTCCACTGTCGACGATCATTTTGCTAGGTTGTTGAGGATGGTCTGCCAGGAGCGGGACCAATTGGCAGCCCCATACTCCGTCTTCAGAAAAGTGAATTCATGAGGGGGGCTGATGGGGGGTAGGAGCGCCTGATGGGGGGCTGAGGGGGTGGTAAGCCAAAAGGTCCGATTTTTGGCGAAAATCAGGGTTTTTGGCTTATTTTTCATTAAAATAAGTTAAAATTAGCTATTCTGAGCTCATTTACGCATATTCCAGGCATATTTTTATCATAATTTTCTATACAAAATTCTTCCCAAAAATTCCTGATGGGGGGCAGCGGCCGGCTGATGGGGGGGTAGATCAGAGCCTGATGGGGGGCCAACCCCCCCTCAGCCGCCCCTTTGCCCATGTCTGTACTGGGATGGATATTTTTCCAGAAAAAACTGCTGCTCAAGTTCTGAGTATCCTGGCCTGGTTTTACGATTCCTAATGCTTTCTAGCGCCTTCCTGAGTCTTCTCAGAACAGAAATACCCATCTTACATAGATATAAATCACGAAACAGGTTTGCAACAGTCCCTGACAGGCTGCATCAATAAACACTATATGCGAATTTTCTTACATCAGTTTGCCTTTTTGTTATACAGGGTGTGCCAAAAAAAAACAACCCAGCAGATTTTTTGCTGTAGCAACCGCAAATCTCAACCGATTTCAATGAATCCTTTTTTAAATGAAAGATAAATAAATTCTTGAAAGATTGATGTAACGTTTATTAAGATAGCCTGCTTGGTTCCTGAGATATTCACTCTCAAAGTCAAAACCGTGATTTTGGCAGTGAACAAGAGGGATTTTTAATTATTCCGCTGCACTTCGTAATAAAACGGATTCCTGCTACTGCTGAGGGCTATTGGAGGCTTTACTGGTGACACACAAACTCGGTTCACTTCAACAGTAAAGTGTCATTAGTCCCCAGCAGTAGGAATCTGCTTTATTATGAAGTGCAACGGAATCGCTCTTGTTCTTTGCCAAACACTGTTTCGACTTTGTGGGCAAATATCTCAAGAACTAAGCAGTGAATCTCAATAAAAATTGCTCCAATCGTTGAAGAATTTATCAATCTTTCATTCAAAGAAGGAGTCATTCAAATCGGTCAAGATGCATGGTTGCAAAAGTAAAAAATCTGCTGGGTTGTGTTTATCACTCTTGTTCACTGCCAAAATCTCTGTTTTGATTTTGAGGGCAAATATCTCAGGAACTAAGCAGGCTATCTTAATAAGCGATTCATCAGTCTTTTAAGGATTTATTTATCTTTCATTTAAAAAAGGGTTCATTCAAATCGGTTGAGATTTGCGGTTGCTACAGCGAAAAATCTGCTGGGTTGTTTCTTTTTGGCACACCCTGTATATTACCAAATCTGGTATTTTCTGTTGTTTTCCTAAAGTGTTCAGTTAGTCTAGCCTATTATACATCTTAAAAGTCCATTTTAATTTCTGCCTAAGCACCGAAGCCGCTCCAAAGCATGCCGCGTTGGAGGAGAAAATCAATGACCTCAGGAGTTGTCCATGGAAACCGACTAGTCCTGGGCCCTCTCTCACACCAGGGGCGGACCAATCGGACGTTGGGAGCCGACATCACCATGACGTCAACGCCCAGGCACTCTCTTAGCACCTGACGCCCAACAGGATGGCTAGAGTGGCTGGCAGTGATAGAAGGGAAACGTCCGAGATGATGAACCATGGGGTCGCGAAATGGACCACATAGGTCTGATCGTAGGCCGTAAGGTGCCCGCATATCGGATTGGCTCAGATAAACGGCGTTAAGTGCCTGACTGTAGTACAAATATAGTAGGGAGGAGCACTAGTCAGCATTACTTATACATAAATAGAAAGAACTCACGAATTTTCCGGCAACATCTGTAGGCGCAGGTTGCATATCTACGGTAAACGAGCGCGTCCGTTGCGAAGGACCCTGCAAATTGACCGACATACAAACACAGACGACCGTTCATGTAACAGCTCCGGGCCGACCTGGGGGTAGGGGGGGATTTTTTCCTCAGGTGGGGGGTCGAGGGGGGGTTTCGCCCAGGTGGGGGTCCCAAATTTCGAAAAGCTCCAAAACGCCTAGAAATGCGTTTTTAGCACGTTTTTCTCAGTAAGGACGCTAAAAATCGCTATTTTAAGCTGCCAAATAGCGTTTTAAAGCTAAAAACAAGCAAAAAATGACAAAAAAAGCTTCCAAAAACACCGATTTTTCTTAAATATCAGCAGTGGAAACGCCAAATTCGGTTTCCAAAGGCTTTTCAAGTGAATTTTAGGCTAAAAATTAGTGATTTCTGACCCAGTTTGTTAATACAGGAGCCACTACTAGTACTTGTATTTTTTGGTCGTGGGGAGGGGTCCCTTAACCTGCCTCGGGAGGGGGGTGGGGGTGAGGGGGGTTTGGCCTTTCCAGCAGGGGGGTAACCCCCAAACCCCCCTAGTACATGTATGCAGACCACTAAGAAGCAGGTTGACCTTCCCGGGAAGAAACAGAACGAAAGAATTGGCCGATTATTACAAGTACAGGGTTTCCACGCAGATTTTTCGCTGTAGCAATCGCAAACCTCAACCGATTTGTATCATTTAATAAACAGATCATCCGCCGAAGAGGGGAGGGGCGTTGTGGGGTCTGGCGCCGGCCGGGGGGTCAGGGCCAAAATTTTTGGGAAGGCGGTTAGGCACTAAAAACGGTAAAAGATCGATAAAAACGGGGCTCAAAATTTTCAAAAATCGCTAATTTGGGTTGAAATACAGCTAAAAAGTGCTATTTTACAGGTGATTTTGGCAATTTTTGTGTCTGAAATAGCAAAAAATCGCAAAAATTACTCATCAGAAAAATAGGAAGAGGGCGGAAAAATCGTCTCGGGGGGGGGGGGGGGGTCTGGCCTAGGTCGGGTGGTGGCAAACCATGTATGCTCTTCAAAATCTGTTTTGATTATGAGGACAAATATCTCAGGAACTAAAGCCATACATCTAAATAAAGGTTTCTTCAATATTTCCAGAATTTATTTTCTTCAATATTTCCAGAATTTATTTATCTTTCGTTTAAAAACGATTCATTAAAATCGGTCGAGATTGCGGTTGCTACAGTTTTGTTTGACTTGTATTTTGGGTCGGGTATTTTGGGTCGGAGGTGCCTAAACTGTCTCGGGGGTAGGGGTAAGAGAGGCAGACATGGGCAAAGGGGGGGGCTGAGGGGTGGGGGTTGGCCCCCATCAGGCTCTGATCTACCCCCCATCAGCCGGCCGCTACCCCCATTAGGAATTTTTGGGAAGAATTTGTATAGAAAATTAATATAAAAATATGCCTGGAATAGGCGCAAATGAGCTCAGAATAGCTAATTTTAACTTATTTTAATGAAAAATATGCCAAAAAACCCTGATTTTCGCCAAAAATCGGACTTTTCGGCTTACCACCCCCTCAGCCCCTTCTACCCCCCATCCTCAGGAATTGAAAATTCTACCCCCCCCATCAGCCGAAATGCTAGCCCATGTCTGACGAGAGGGGTTGGCCTTTCTAGCTAGGGGAAACCCAAAGCCCCTACTACATGTACGGATCGGCCTCTGAATCAGAATTCTGGTTATTCAGTCAGGCACTTAACGCCGTTTATGGTACCGGCACCATCATACATGTAACAGCTCCGGGCCGACCAGGGGAAGGGGGGTAGGGGGGTTTTCCTTAGGTGGGGGGTCGAGGGGGCGTTCCGCCCAAAGGGGGGGTCCAAAATTTCAAAAAAGCTCCAAAACGCTTGGAAATGCGTTTTTAGCACGTTTTTTTCAGTAAGGAGGCTAAAAATCGCTATTTTAAGAGTCAGTTCGCGAGAGAATCGACCCTGCTATGTGCAAGTTGAAAAATCGGCCATCGTGAAAACTTAGCCCTGGGGTCTCCGGTTTGGGGAAGTTGTACCTAACGATGACTTGTGCTAAACCTGAAGAGCACAGCCGTCTAGGTGCCCTGGTCCGGCAGAGCCAGCCCTCGGAAGCAGGGTGGGCAACCATCAAAATCGGACTGTCAATAGGTCATGTTTGACTGAGTGTCACTTGCGATCCAAAGCAGCTAGAACGTTGTGCTTGGTGCCAAACGAATCGTCATGACATGGGCTTTCGTTTGCCGCATAAGCAGTACTGTTTCGCTATTTCGTTCTCTAACCACGACATCGAATGTGAAAAAATCCGCAAAAAAATTTCATGGTGAAGTTCACTAAATTAGATTTTTCTCGAAAATAAAAAAAGTTACCCTCGGGATTTTTTTATATTTTATAGCCCTGTGAATTGCGCTTCTAACGGTGTATAGAAAGTGGCAAAAACGCATGCCTCTGCATATCAAATTTCCACTCAAAGTTCAAAGATAACCAAAAATTCGCTTATTTACCACTATTTAAGCATGTATCCCATGCCTATGTATGTATGTATGTATGTATGTATGTATGTATGTATGTATGTATGTATGTATGTATGTATGTATGTATGTATGTCTGTATGTATGTATGTATGTATGTATGTATGTATGTATGTATGTATGTATGTATGTATGTATGTATGTATGTATGTATGTATGTATGCATGTATGTATGTATGTATGTATGTATGTATGTATGTATGTATGTATGTATGTATGTATGTATGTATGTATGTATGTATGTATGTATGTATGTATTTCAAACTTGCTGTCCATCATAAAGCTATACATATATTTTTGAAACCATCAATGTACTGAAGGCACACATTGGCACTCACACTGGTCAGACATTTCACAATGCCTCGGTAACGTTAAACCAAGTATTCCAGGATAAAGCAGATCTCACATCGTAGTAATAATAGTAGATGTGGCTGTTCTTGCAAATTGTGGTCTGATAGATTGCTTCAATAAACCTAGAATGATTTAGGGTAATGAACTATGATTGAAAAAAAGCAGTTTTTGGTAGTGATAACATACCATGCATCCCAGTCTTCATAATAATCAAATTGTTGGGTTACGAATATCTGTAACTTTCTGATTTGTCCAATGTCAAAGTCATCAAGTGTAACGGTGTGGTTTGATGATGGTAAAATATAGTACGGCAGTCCGGCAACAGCCTCCTCAGACTCAGAACATTTCCTCTTCCTTCTGTGCCTTCTAGAGTAATGTATGCTTTATGCTGCCAAAATGATACTCCAGCCCAATGCAATGAGCTGACCCAGTCAGTATTGAAACGATATGTTGACCTGTGTAGAAATGATTGATCTGTATATAATCTGTATGTGCACATTGCATAAAACTTACATTTTGATCTGATCTTTGCCCTGGCAGTATAATCCTACATGTTCTTGTAAATAAACATAGGCTGTAGCTGAGGAACTTGAACTGGTGACTTCCAAAACCATTGGTTCACTGTGAATGAATAAGTGAGATTCGGCGTTTTGATTACTGCATATTGCAGAAACAAGGCATCCATAGATGAGAAAAACTTTACAGTCACATGAACGATCTGAAGCAAAGCTCATTATAGAACCTAGATAACTATGGTAACTGTGGCAAAAGAACAAACATCATTTGGCATATGTGCAGTTGTCGCACTGGTCAAGGCGCCCTTCTCGGAAATACCAACATATCATTGTGAAATGTCTGACCAGTGTGAGTGCCAATGTGTACCTTCAGTACATTGATGGTTTCAAAAATATATGTATAACTTTATGATAGACAGCAAGTTTGACATACATACATACATACATACATACATACATACATACATACATACATACATACATACATACATACATGCATACATGCATACATACATACATACATACATACATACATACATACATACATACATACATACATACATACATACATACATACGCACGCACGCACGCACGCACGCACGCACGCATGGGATACATGCTTAAATAGTGGTAAATAAGCGAATTTTTGGTTATCTTTGAACTTTGAGTGGAAATTTGATATGCAGAGGCATGCGTTTTTGCCACTTTCTATACACCGTTAGAAGCGCAATTCACAGGGCTATAAAATATATAAAAATCCCGAGGGTAACTTTTTTTATTTTCGAGAAAAATCTAATTTAGTGAACTTCACCATGAAATTTTTTTGCGGATTTTTTCACATTCGATGTCGTGGTTAGAGAACGAAACAGCGAAACAGTACTACTTATGCGGCAAACGAAAACCCATGTCATGACGATTCGTTTGGCACCAAGCACAACGTTCTAGCTGCTTTGGATCGCAAGTGACACTCAGTCAAACATGACCTATTGACAGTCCGATTTTGATGGTTGCCCACCCTGCTTCCGAGGGCTGGCTCTGCCGGACCAGGGCACCTAGAGGGCTGTGCTCTTCAGGTTTAGCACAAGTCATCGTTAGGTACAACTTCCCCAAACCGGAGGTCCCAGGCCTGAGTTCGATTTTTCGACTTGCACATAGCTGTGAAGAACAAGGGTCGATTCTCTCGCGAACTGACTCTTAAGGTGCCAAATAGCGTTTCTGAGTTAAAAATAAGCAAAAAATTACAAGTTTTAGTAGTTTGAAGTGGCCTGGTTGGATTCTGCCCGACCAGGGCGAGAAAATTTTGAAAATTTAGCATTCAAAAACGCATTTAAAAAGCATTCTGAGCGATTTCTGAGCCACTTTGTTAGTACTGGAGCCACTACCAGTACTTGTATTTTTGGGTCGGGCGGGGGGTCCCCTTAACTTGCTTGGGGGGGTGAGGGGGGGTTTGGCCTTTTCAGCAGGGGGTAACCCCCCCAAACCCCCCTAGTACATGTATGGGCACCATATATGGTACCCCTACCTTCGCATTGGTAACGGTACCGGTACCATATACCACTCTGTTCAGATTTCGTACCATAATGGTAGTACCATATATGGTGTCGGTACCATAAACGGCGTTAAGTGCCTGACTGTTATTGTTAGTTGCACAGAACAGAAAGACAAAGAGAAAAAAGCTAACCGTATCGAAGACCGGCCACATGTGCAACCACTGGGCCGGTGGGGGGTCGACCTGGTATCCGAGGGCAGCGTTGGCAACGAACCCGACCATGCTGTCTCGGTAGCTGGCGAGTCGCACTTCCAAGAACTCTGCCAAACCATCGTGCATGTATGGAAAGAGTCTGGCCAGCTCAACCGGCGAGCTCTCCTGCATGTAGTAGGCATGCGCCTTTAGATTCGGGTCGGCACCATGCCACAGCAGTGACAGCACCTTAAACTTATTGATTGTTGTTACAGTGAAGCACTCAACCAGACATGGGCAACGGTTGACCTGTCATGCACCGACCTACCCCGCTCAGGAATTTTTAGGATGACTTTTGTTTGTGTAGAAAATTATGACAAAAGTACAATGTATGCCTAGATTAGGTGCTAATCAGCTCAGAATAGCTTATTTTGACCTATTTTAGCGAAAAATAAAGCCTAAAACACTGGTTTTCGTAAAATTCGGACTTTTCAGCTTAACGCCCACTCAACCCCCGTCAGCTGTCGCTACTCAGTCAGGATTTGAAAATTTCCCACCCCCTCAGCCCAGATGCTGGCAAAAAAGTTCGATTTTTTTACTAAAACCAAAGTTTTTCGGCTCATTTTTCGCCAAAATAGATTAGAATAAGCTATTCCGAGCTATTTTATACCTAATCTATATCTAGGCCATACATGTAATAGGTCATTTGCCGAAGGGGTTGGCATACATGTAACAGCTCCGGGCCGACCTGGCGGGAGGGGGTAGGGGGGTTTGTTTCTTCAGGTGGGGGTTTCAAAAAGCTCCTAAACGCCTGGAAATGCATTTTTAGCACGTTTTCTTAGTAAGGACGCTAAAAATCACTATTTTAAGCTGCCAAATAGCGTTTTAGAGCTAAAAACTAACAAAAAAATGACAAAAAGGGCTTCCAAAAACACCGATTTCATCAGCAGTGGAAACGCCAAATTCGGTTTCCAAAGGTTTTTCAAGCGAATTTTAGGCTAAAAATTAGTGATGTCTGAGCCAGTTTGTTAGTACTGGAGCCACCACTAGCACTTGTGTTTTTGGGTCGGGAGCGGGGGTGGGGGTTCCTCAACCTCTGTCGGGGCGAAGGGGGTTTGGCCTTTTCAGCTAGGGGATAACTCCCCCGTACCCCTCTAGTACATGTATGGGGGTTGGGGGTTTGGCCTCGGCCGGGGGTCTGAGCCCAAAGTTTGGGAGGGGATTGGGGGCACTAAAAAACGCTCAAAAATCGAATATTTTCGGCTACAAATCGCTAATTTAGGCCGAAGTACAGCTAAAAAGTGCTGTTTTACAGGCCATTTTGGCAATTTTTGTGTCTGAAATTGCAAAAATTTGCTCGAAAAACTACTTTACAGAAAAATCGGAGGGTTGTAAAAATCCTCTCGGCGGATCCACATCTGGGGAGGGGGTCTGACTTAAGTCGGGTAGGGGGCAGACCCCTGTTACATGTATGACCTGGGCATACTTTTATCATAATTTTCTATATACAGGGTGTGCCAAAAAAAAACAACCCAGCAGATTTTTTGCCGTAGCAACCGCAAATCGCAACCGATTTGAATGAATCCTTTTTTAAATGAAAGATAAATAAATTCTTGAAAGATTGATCTACCGTTTATTAAGAGTCGTTCTCTGGTCACATCGAGTTTCAGTATTCAGACCCAAAATTGAAACTTTGAGCTAGAGAGCTGTAAGTTGGCACACTAATACATACTTATGAGTTATCTTTCAGCTGCAAAGGATTAGTGGATCTGACGCTCCTGTCCTGAGATATAGCCTTCCGAAAATCGGTCCGCTTAACTATGGGACCAAAATTTCAAACTCGAATTGCTCGCTTCATACTCGGAATTTGGACCTAAAAATTGGGGGTTTTAGAGTACTTTTAGACTGCTTTAAGAAACTGTTGTCAAGTTTTCGTTTTCAGAAAAAAAATTTTTTTTCGCCCCCTTTGCGCCCCCCTAGCTCGTCTGGAACCCCCCCAACCCAGTTTTTTTTATTTCAGAAAAATGTTGCGCTACCAATTACCTACCGTTTGGTGTGAAGCATTGTTTGCCCAGACCCGTGGAGCGTGAGAAAATTGAGGTCAAACATGTCCCGGTCGCAAAATTTTCGCACTTTTCTTAGGTCAAATATTTCCAAGTCTTGGTTTTCCACCTACTAGTAGGAATTGGGACTTAAAAATTGGGGGTTTTAGAGTACTTTTAGACTGCTTTAAGAAACTTTTGTCAAATTTTCGTTTTCAGAAAAAAAAATATTTTTTCGCCCCCTTTGCGCCCCCCTAGCTCGTCTGGAACCCCCAAACCCCAAAATTTTTTTTTCTGAAAACGAAAATTTCACAAACGTTTGTTAACGCAGTCTAAAAGTACTCTAAAACACACAATTTTTAAGTCCCAATTCGTACTAGTAGGTAGAAAACCGGACTTGGAAATATTTGACCTGAGAAAAGTGCGCAAAATTTTGCGACTGGGACATGTTTGACCTCAATTTTCTCACGCTCCACGGGTCTAGGCAAACAATGCTTCACACCGAAGGGTAGGTAATTGATAGCGCAACATTTTTCTGAAATAAAAAAACTGGGTTGGGGGGTTCCAAACGAGCTAGGGGAGCGCAAAGCGCAAACAACAAGGCGATTCCGTTGCACTTCATAATAAAGCAGATTCCTACTGCTGGGGGCTAATGACACTTTAGTGTTGAAGTGAACCGAGTTTATGTGTCACCAGTAAAGCCTCCAATAGCCCTCAACAGTAGCAGGAATCCGTTTTATTACGAAGTGCAGCGGAAAAAGAAAAATTCCCTCTTGTTCACTGCCAAAATCACAGTTTTGATTTTGAGAGTGAATATCTCAGGAACTAAGCAGAGTACATTAATAAACGTTGCATCAATCTTTCAAGAATTTATTTATCTTTCATTTAAAAAAGGATTCATTCAAATCGGTTGAGATTTGCGGTTGCTAAAGCGAAAAATCTGCTGGGTTGTTTTTTTTTGGCACACCCTGTATAATTCTTTAAGGAAACTCTTGAAGGGGCGTAGGTAGAGATGTGCACGGGCACCTTTTTTCCGGCCCGGCCCGGGGGACCTGAAAATGGTGCCCGGCCCGGCCCGTCCAAAATCGTTGACGGGCATGCCCGGCCCGTGCACATCTCTAGGCGTAGGTAGCGGCGGGGCAGCCTGAGGGAGGGGAGTAGGTCAGAACCTGAGGGCGTCACCTTCAGGTCCATCTACCGATGACTGGAACCTGCGCAAGTACCAGTACCAAGCTAGGCTCCATAAACGGCGTTAAGTGCCTGACTGTGTATTGTTAAGAATACACAGAAATTTCCCAAGTGCAGAAAAGATAGAGGTAAGGACTAACCGAGTCTCGGTCGGCTTGTTCAACTGCCAAGTGAAGTGGAGTTGTGCCGTTGAAACACCGCTTGCAAGTGTCAGCGCCTAAACTCCACTCTTCTTAACGCAAACCCAAACATGTAATAACCGCTCCAGGTCGACCTGGGGGAAGGGGATTCTTTCCTCAGGTGATGGGTCAAGCCCTTTGCCCATATCTGCCCCCGAGACGATTCCCCCATCCGATTTTTCTGGCTAGTAATTCTTAAATAAATTTTGCTATTTTTTGGAATTTCACACACTAAAATTGCTAAAATCACTTTTTAGCTATATTTGAGCGCAAATTCGTGATTTTCGCGTCTTTTAGCGCCCAACCCCTTCCCTAGAATTTGGGCTCAGACCAGACCCCTTCCCCCTCGCCGGCCCATAGCCCCTCGACCGGCCATATCCCCGAGGTCTCCAGAGCCCCCGGATTTTTCCGACCCATGTATGGTGGACACATGTAGTCGCGTCTTGGCCACAGATAGTTTACGCTATCCCGTGTGTCACGGCGGCCCCGGCATCCGTGAGAGCGGTAGTTTGTGGGTTCAAAACCGGTCGAAGCAACTGGAAGTAGTCGACGTAAAGCCCAACGCAGACCGCCGAAAGCCGGTGATGGCCAGTAGGTAAATGGGAACCGAACCGGCGCTGCCGTTGCACCTAATGGCAGAAAAGGGGAGGGTTGTTTGAAGGGCTCTGAAAAGAGCGAGGAGTGTCCTGAGCTGTCCGAAAGGACAGTGGAACTCACAAACAAACAAACAAACAAACAAAGCCTAACCCAGGCGTTCGAAAGCCAGCAATGGCAAGTACAGGGTGTCTCAAAACAATGATCACATTTCGTTTTACTGCCATTTCCGTAAATTTTGACCAAATAGGCTGAAATTTGAACCATAGGTGCCAAAAGTCGGGCAATTTTATGTGTTAAAGTTTGGTGCACTAGGCTTGACTCAATCCCGAGAAATTTCAAAAAAACTGAAATTTGGTAATTTCAATTGTGAAAGTCGGTCACCGAAAAATGGAAACATTTCCTTTTCCTGTATCTTTTCTAATTTTTGACGGAATTGGATGAAATTTGGAGTGTAAACGCAGAAGTTCAGGGTAATTCGTGTGTAAAAAGTTGACGCATGAACTCCAACGCTATCGTTAGAGCTTAGGCGATAATGTAATGTAACGTTTTTTCGGTGACCGGCTTTTGGTATTGAAATTACCAAATTTCACTTTTTTTGAAATTTCTCGAGAATTGGTCAAGCCTAGTGCACCAAATTTTAACACATAAAATTGCCCGAGTTTGGGCACATATGGTCCAAATTTCAGCCTATTTGGTCAAAATTTGCGGAAATGGCAGTAAAAAGAAATCTGATCATTTTTTAGACACCCTGTAGATAAATGGCAATCAATCCGGCGTTGTCTTCCACACACCGACAGCAAAAGGGGAGGGTTGTTGTTAAGGAGACTGCCGGACCTTGTGTCTCTTCCTGCTCTATAGCAGTTGACCACCCAGTCCAAAAGGACAAAGAGTTACAACCAAAACCACACGTTCGGGGAACATACATGTAACAGCTCTGGGCCGACCTAGAGGGAGGGGGTAGGGGGTTTTCCTCAGGTGGGGGTCGAGGGGGGGTTCGCCCAGAGGGGGTCCCAAATTTCAGAAAGCTCCAAAACGCCTGGAAATGCGTTTTAGCAGGTTTTTTTCAGTAAGGACGCTAAAAATCACTATTTTAAGCTGCCAAATAGCGTTTTAGAGCTAAAAACAAGCAAAAAATGACAAAAAGAGCTTCCAACAATTCCGATTTCCCTTAAATATCAGCAGTGGAAACGGCAAATTCGGTTTCCAAAGGCTTTTCAAGCGAATTTAGGCTAAAATTAGTGAATTCTGAGCCAGTTTGTTAATACTGTAGCCACTACTAGTCCTTATATTTTTGGGTCGGGGAGGGGGTGGGAGTGTGGGGGGTTGCTCAGTTAGGGGTAACCCCAAACGCCCCTTGTACATGTATGTCGGGAGTGTGGTGACACCATGTAACGATTGACCGAAACAAGAACCGACCGGAACTACCCAAGCACCACGTACCAGTGCTGCAGTCATGTCTCGTTAATCCGGATATTCGCCTTCCGGACAAGAATAGGCCAGGTCCCAATTTTTCCCCATCTTATATGACTTGTTAATCCGGATCCGGATTCGTCAATCCGGACAGAATATTATGGTAAAGGTATGGTATGGTAAAGTGATTCGTTCATCCGGATTTGGTTAATTTGGAGAAAATCCATGCGCAATTTTTCAATTTAGGTGTGAATTTTCAATTCAATTCAATTTAGGTGCCAGCTTCAAAATATAATAATGCAACTAACAAAAAACTGTCATTTAGGCCTTTGACCCGAAAAACAGTGTTTTAACTCTGATTCGTTAATCCGGAAATTCGCTAATCCAGACAAAATTGGCCGGTCCCAACTTGTCCGGATTAACGAGACATGACTGTAGCATAAAGACGATAAGTGCCCTACCATACTATACCAATAAGGCAACTCACCAGCAGCCAGCAGCTTATCAAACTGGCACCAGGCGCCCACCAAGGTAGCAGTCATGAGAGCCGTCCAGCCCGACTCCCCAACACACTGATTTACGTCGACCCCCGACTCCAGCACCACTTGCATCAACTTGCACCAGGGATGTCCATTCTCCTCTGTGCAGGGCAGACTTTTCCGGTCCCAACTCAGACACATCAGCACAGTGGCATCTTCACGGCTGCTGTGTCCGGAGGAAGACTGATACTCTACTGCCTGTTTTATCACCGACTGTAGAGAGAGTTGGTGGGTCTGAGCCATCTGAGCGGCGAATCTGGCGGCCAGATCGGGCTTGCCCATCAACAAACTGGTGCGAACGCGAACGCGCCAGTCCAGTGATTTGTCTTGGAACTGCTGAAAGTTGCTGGCTGTTTAGTAGCATTTAGTTTGTTCGAGTTTGGTGGCCAGAAAATTTTTGCGACTATTTTTTAGAATTTCAGATACTAAAACTGCTAAAATCGCCTGTAGAATAGTCATGCACTTAACGCCGTTTATGGTACCGACACCATATGGTACCGGCACCAATGGCCATGGGTAGGGGTACCATTACCACCACAGTCGCCGAACGTAGGGGTACCATAATGGTACCACTACCGTCGGTACCGGTACCATATGGTGTCGGTACCATAAACGGCGTTAAGTGCCTGACTAGCTGTTTTCAGCTGTATTTGAGCCGAAATTAGCGATTTTTTCTGTTTTTTTAACCCAAAATTCCCATTTTTAAGCGTCTTTGAGTGCCCAACCGCTTTCATAGAATTTCGGCTCAGACCCCACCGGCCGGCGCCAGACCCTGCCACGCCAACCCTCTCTAATTAGTGGATGACCTGTTACATGTACGTTTATTACACTCCTCATACATGTAACAGGTCAACCGCGGGAAGGGGCTGGGGAGGGGTCTGGCGCCGGCCCGGGGGTCTGAGCCCAAATTCTATGGAAGTGGTTGGGCACCCAAAGACGCTCAAAAATCGCATTTTTTTCGGCAAGAAATGGCCAAAAATCGCAAAATTGGGCTCAAAACAAGCTAAACTGCGCTGTTTTACAGTCGATTTTGACAATTTTAGTGTCTGAAATTATAAAAAATCGCCAAAATAGCTCAAAAAATTACTTAGGAGAAAAATCGAAGTGGGTCAGAAAAAATCGTCTCAGGTGCAGTGCGGGTCCTATCTTGGGAGGGTCTGTCCTAAGTCGGGTATGGGCAGACCCATACCAGACTTTAGTACGAAGTATCAGCTGGACTGACCGTTAGGAATGTGTGATAGGAGTTAGTTCTGTCGGCCTTAATGGTAGCCACGGCCAGATCACCGGCGATGAAGGTAGGCACGAACTCCGGATGAGGTAAGTTGACCAGTCTAAACCATAACAATAGTGTTGGCCAGAAGACCGTCTACCAATTTCAGTCAAGCACTAAAAACATTTATGGTACCACCACAGCCCCCGAACGCTGGTACCATAATACTGCCGGTTCCTTAGTCATGGCACAGTACAACCACCCTGGGTATACACATGAGCTAGCATATCGGCTGAGTGGGGTGGCAAATTTTCAAATTCTGGGGCTGAGAGGCGGCTAAGAGGGTTCGAGGGCATGGCAAGCCAATAGGTCGGATTTTTCTTTATTAAAATCAAGGTTTTCAGGCATATTTTTCGAATAAAATAAGGTATTCTGGGCTAATTTACACCTAATCTAGACATTTGTTATCATAATCTATGAAATTCTTTCCAAAAACTCCTGATAGGAGGTAGCAGCTGGCTGAGGGGTCAACTCCCATATCTGGCGCCGGTACCTTATCTATGGTACTGCACCACTAGCCTGGGTGCCGACAGCATATCGTACCAGTAACATAAACGACGTTAAGGCCTGACTCTATTTGTAGGTTATCATCCTTCGAGATGTTTGAAAAAATTAAACCATACGGTACATTACAACAACGCTAGGTAGAGAAAGAATTATATTTTCTGGAAAAATCAGTAAAATTCCTTGACTCAAACAATTTTTAAGATCAAGCGCTTCAGAGGTAGTGTTGTTAGGCTCTTTTTTTTAAAAAAAAGGCTTTTTTGAAGGCCCATTTCGAAAACTTTTTATTCTATTCACAGTATGGAAATTTTGGCGGAAAATCGCTGAATTTAGCCTCAGATATACATTATAAGTGCAGTTCTATCAATTTCTTGCCTATTCTAAGCATAAAAATCGGTTTTGAAGGGCAGCAGCCACTCCACTCTGTGAGCAATGCTGCAGGTAGAATATCGACTCTCAGGCTGTAACACTATGTTTGAACCAAAGTATCAGCTTTTGCATTTAAAGTTGCTTCTGATGCATCCTTGCATCTCCTGCAAGCTATATTTCATGCTGGGAAAAAATTGTGAAAAAAAATTTCGAAATGAAAAATTTTCATAAAAAAAGGTTTTTTTTTGGCTTTCAAAAAAATTTTTTTTTACAACTCTATTCAGAGGAGTTTGCTTCCGAACCATTTTCGCAATTTTTCAGTCCTGTTTTGAGCGGCTTGATACAAAGCAGGCAGCTTGAGGCTGCAAGGCTCAATTCGGAAACTACATATTTTCACAGAAAAGCGAGATAAAAAATACGGAAAAAGTAGAAAATTATTGTTTACTATTAGCCACAGACAGACAACTCACCGTTCCATTACGGAGAAGAACTGTTTGACCACTCTGCGCGGAAATCGTGATTTCGGCTGAAACATTATTACTAGAAAAAGAAAAAGAAAATCACAACGTGAACATCTACTGACGTAGGAAATGTGTGGGTCGTTAAAACAAGTGCAATCTAAAGTTGAAATATCAAAAACAACGTTAATTTGGGCCGCTGTAGGTGGAGAAACGACTTCTTAGATGTACCAAGAAATATTAGGAACTTACAGTTGAGACCTGAGAACTGGAAGTAGGGACGTCGTTTGAAGCAACTAAATTATTTTCTTCCAATTAGCTATCTAATTATGAGTAATTGCCATAACTACCTTTTGCACTTTGGGCCACAGACTGATTGGAAGCAGTAGCTGCTTCTGAGGTACAGGCAACTAAAACAAAAACATATTTTCTAAAATAATCTTTCGAAACCACTGTAGTCCATTTCCAAGAGCGGAAATTATTACACACAGAGACAGAGTAACGAAATTTTTAGTCAAGAACAATAAAAAAGGAATTTACCATTAGGATCGCTAGAGGTTTCCTGAACGGCACACTAAAACAGCGGAGCTGAGTAAAAAGGACACCACATCTACCAAACAAGCGACTGCTACCGTTTCATTCACCGGTTCGTCCGTTTCATCAATGACGATTTGTCTCACAACTGTCGACGACGCTTCAGCTGAAACCAGGCACGGGCTTGCATTTCGGCTGAGGGTGGTAAATTTTTAATTGTCATTGCCAACCGAGATCGGGCAGACATGTAAAGTGGGGGGTCGGCGGAATCGGCCGGCATGGTGTGCGTTGGACATCCCTATGACCCCAAAGTAAAACCCTAAAACAGTTCCTCCCAACTCCCTCTGGGTAGCCAGAAATGGGCATCCATGGTTCTCTCCGATCCCACCATTTTCCATAGTAAAACTCGAAAACACACCAAAAAAAAATGAATGTTTCTCTGGGGGGCTACTTCGCCCAGAAACGTGCTATGCAGCATTCGAAAGTTCACATCATGAGCTTTCAGAATCTGTAATAAAGTTTGTGGCGATTTTTGTTATTTCAAAAATAATCTATCCCGAAATATGGACTGATCACGGTTTCGCCAGTTTTTACGGAAATGAGAGTTTCTCTGGGGGGCTACCTCGCTCAGACATGTGCTATGCAGCGTTTGAAAGCCCACATCATGAGCTTTCAGAATCTGTAATAAAATTTGTGGCGATTTTTGATATTTCAAAAATAATCGATCCCGAAATATCGACTGATCGATTTGGTCAGTTTTTACGGAAATGAGAGTTTCTCTGGGGGGCTACCTCGCTCTAACATGTGCTGTGCTGCGTTTGAAAGCCCACATCATGAGCTTTCAGAATCCGTAATAAAATTTGTGGCGATTTTTGTTATTTCAAAAATAATCGATCCCGAAGTATCGACTGATAACGATTTCGTCAGTTTTTACAGAAATGAGAGTTTCTCTGGAGGGCTACCTCGCTCAGAGATGTGCTATGCAGCGTTTGAAAGCCCACATTATGAGCTTTCAGAATCTGTAATAAAATTTGTGGCGATTTTTGTTGTTTCAAAAATAATTGATCCAGAAATATCGACTGATCACGATTTCTTCAGTTTTTACGGAAATGAGAGTTTCTCTGGGGGGCTACCTTGCTCAGACATGTGCTATGCTGCGTTTAAAAGCCCACATCATGAGGTTTCAGAATCTGTAATAAAATTTGTGGCGATTTTTGTTATTTCAAAAATAATCGATCCCGAAGTATCGATTGATCACGGTTTTATTAGTTTACAGCATCTGATTAAAGTAGCTAAAAAAGAAAATGGGATGACCAAATTGAGGTTTTCTGGTACGCCAAATTCATTGGCGACGCCCATTTACAGCTATGATCACGATACTTGATCGATTATCGATTTTTTGCTGTGCAGATGAACCAACTACACTGATGTTAGTGGTTTTTGGGCATGCCGATTTCAACCACGATGTTGGTTTAGAGATGTTTATATGTTGAAATCGGCATGCCCGAAAACCACTAACATCCTAGGTTTGTGGCCTGTTTAGTTGCACAACAAAAATCGATAATCAATCGAAATCGATTATTGAATTAAAACTCGACGATAGCTCTAAACCAGCATCGTGGTTGAAATCGGCATGCCCAAAAACCACTAACATCATAGCCTGTGTAGTTGGGTCATCTGCACAGCAAAAAATCGATAATCGATCAAGTATCGTGATCCTAGCTGTAAATGGGCATCGCCAATGAATTTGGCCTACCAGAAAACCTCAATTTGGTCATCCCATTTTCTTTTTTAGCTACTTTAGTCAGATGCTGAAAACTAATAAAATCGTGATCAATCAATACTTCGGGATCGATTATTTTTGAAAGAACAAAAATCGCCATAAATTTTATTACAGATTCTGAAAGCCCATGATGTGGGCTTTCAAACGCTGCATAGCACATGTCTGAGCAAGGTAGCCCCCCAGAGAAACAATCATTTCAGTGAAAACTGACAAAATCGTGATCAATCGATACTTCGGGATCAATTATTTTTGAAATAACAAAAATCGCCACAAATTTTTTTACGGATTCTGAAAGATCATTATGTGGGCTTTCCAACGCTGCATAGCACGCGTCTGAGTGAGGTAGCCCCCCAGAGAAACTATAATTTCAATGAAAACTGCCAAATCGTGATCAATCGATATTTCGGGATCGATTATTTTTGAAATATCAAAAATCGCCACAAATATTATTACAGATTCTGAAAGCTCATGATGTGGGCTTTCAAACGCTGCATAGCACTTGTCTGAGCAAGGTAGCCCCCCTGAAAAACTCTCATTTCCATGAAATCTGACGAAATCGTGATCAGTCCATATTTCGGGATGGATTATTTTTGAAATATCAAAAATCGCCACAAATTTTATTACAGATTCTGAAAGCTCATGATGTGGACTTTCGAACGCTGCATAGCACGCGCCTGAGCGAGGTAGCCCCCCAGAGAAACATGCATTTTTGTTTGGTGTGTTTTCGAGTTTTACTATGGAAAATGGGCGGATCAGAGAGAACCGCCGATGGCCATTGCTGGCTACCCAGAGGCAGTTGGACGGAACTGTTTTAGGGTTTTACTTTGGGGTCATAGGGATGTCCAACGCACACCATGGCGGCCGATTCCGCCGACCCCCCACTTTACATGTCTGCCTGATGGCTGCCTGATTTCGGTTGGCAATGACAATTAAATCCGGGGATGAGGGAATGGTAAGCAAAAAACTTTTTGTCGCTAAAACAGGCTTTCTGAGCTCATCTAAATCTTAAGCTAGACATACTTTTATAATTTCCTATACACAATTCTTCCAAAATATTCCTGAGCAGGCAGCGAGTAAACTGTGAATATCGATATTGTTCGCTTTTGTACCAAAAAAATCTC
The DNA here is from genome assembly GCA_030248155.1 of Sabatieria punctata. Classification (NCBI taxonomy): domain Eukaryota; kingdom Metazoa; phylum Nematoda; class Chromadorea; order Araeolaimida; family Comesomatidae; genus Sabatieria; species Sabatieria punctata. The sequence goes on from JASANB010002751.1 coordinate 56,921, forward strand.
AAAAAATCGTAAAGAATGGACCTCCTCACAGAAATTGTGTCAGCCTAAAGCGTAAATTCGAATGGGTTCAAGTCAATTGGTTCAATTCTCGGTACCAAAGTTCAAAAACAGTCATTATGTAATCGACGAAACCAACTTGTATATTCTACACGCTTAACTAACAACGTTTAGTCAGTAGACAAAGACAACCTACCCTCTTCAACGGCGGTAATCCTAGGCTCCTTCGCTTGATCAACACCGTTTTCAATCGGAACTGTGGTTTCCGCTGAAAATAAGAGAATGTAAAGTAAATTCATAAACTGAAGGACATTCACTGACCCTCATCCGTAGTTTTCTGGCTACTGGTCGAAATTGCTGCCAATCGCTTTCGTTTTCTACTTGACTCAGTGCCTGCAGCTGAAACAAAACATTATTAAAAAACAAATTATATATACCGAAACTCCAATAATGACTGGTCGCCCTCAGAATTTCTATATGCAACCCTTTTTGTCATACATGTACTAGGGGTTTGGTTGGGGTTAGTTACCCCTACCTAGAAATGTCAAAAGCCCCTCAGCCCGCCCGAGACAGTTTAGGAATCCCCGACGCAAAAATACAAGCACTAGTAGTGGCTCCGTACAGTGGCGAATCCAGGGGGTGTAGGGTAGGGTGTGTACACCCCCCCCTTTGCGGTGGAGGTAGGAAGAAAAAGTCTGTCAAAAATATAAGAAACTAATGAATTATGTACTAAAACTGTCTATTTTGTGCTCAGAATGCCTTCTAAATGTTTTTGAAGGCCAAATTTTCAAAATTTTCTCGCCCTGGTTGGGTAGAAGCCCAACCAGGCCATTATAAACTACTAAAACTAGTAATTTCTGATAATTTTAAGCTCGGAATGCGTTTTAAACGCGTTTTTAAAGGCTAATTTTGCTAAATTTTCTTACCCTGAACCAGGCACTTTCAAAATTTTACACCCCTTTCCAAAATCCTGGATACGCCACTGGCTCGGTGCTAACAAAATCGTACCCTGACGACTGCGTTTACGCGTTTCTGCTTTCGGCTCAGCTCTAACGAACTGCAACTCTGCCAGTTCTTTCTCCAGCTCCAATGTACCTAAAACATACATGTAACAGGTCATCCGCCGACGGGGGGAGGGGTTGGGGGGTCTGAGCCAAAATTTTGGGAGGGGGGTTGGGCACTAAAAAACGTTCAAAAAATCGAAAAAGTCGCAATTTTTGGGTTAAAAATCGCTAATTTGGGCTGAAATACAGCTAAAAAGTGCTGTTTTACAGGCGATTTTGGCAATTTTTGTGTCTGAAATTCTAAAAAATTGCAAAAATTTACTTGCCAGAAAAATTGGAGGGGGGTCGACGAAATCGTCTCGGGGGGATCCGGGGAGTCTGGCCTAAGTCGGGTGGGGTGCAGACCCCTGTTACATGTACGGCGTTAAGTGCCTGACTGTTTAACCCATGACCGCTGCCAATAGAATTACGGTTCCATTTCCACAACCTCCTTATTTGCCCGACCGTCTAAACCAATCAACCTACCTTCAGTACGGCATGAATCGGCCGAAGAGGAGGGTCTCTGATCGGTCTGCAGTCTATCGAAGAGTCCAGGAGTGGAGTCTCTCTCAGTTCCATTGGTGAGTGCAACTGCCTTCGGGATCGGCTTGCCAGTCTTGGGGTCGAGATTCTTCAGTGTGCAGTAGTTGGAATATGGAGGGGTGGCGAAAACATTGTTCACCGGCTCCCAAGTGTCATCGGCAGCTGTCCATCCGGTCCAGCGAACCTTGAACTTTACGTCATCCTCCTCGTAGCCGACCAGTCCGTTCGGCTGGACCAGCTGAAGGCGCCGCAGGTCGCGGATGCTCTTGTGGCTGAGGATGCGCTCGGGAACATAGGTGTCCCTTAGTAGTGACGGGTCTTCCGGGTCCAGCTCACAGCTCGGCTCTAGATTGTCGTCCAGTGACGGTGGGGAAGCCATTAGCTGGAAACCAAATTAATAGTAAACGCCGTTTGTGTTACTGGCACCATATATGGTATCACTCATACATGGGCCGCGGGGGGTTTGCCCACCCCCCAACTTGGGCTCGACCCCCCCACCCTCCTGAAGCCGACTTTTGTTCCTGACCCCACCCACCAAAATCGGCGCGACCCCCCCAACTGGCAGGCCCACCCCAAATTTTCTGATTTTGACTACCCCAAACCCATTTTTCCAGCCCATGTATGGTGTGGTGGTTGCGGACCACAAAAGTCTCTAGGGGGGCTGGCTGTCTTATCTGACTCCAATAGAACAGTGGTAGTGATGCTCAACAAAAAGAGCAGAGCACTTTTATTTCTTTTCTTTTATAACAACAAAAATATACAAGTCTTAGTTCCTACACTGGCCGGCGCGCTACTTATATAGTACAATAGAATGTTCTAGAAGGTTCTAGAAGATGACGTTATAACACATCATACGCGCCTATATATACAATACATGGAATGTTCCAGAAAGCCCCACCCACCAGCCAATAGGAGGCAAGGCATAGAAAGTTCTAGAAAGAACAAAGGCGCGCCTATACTTTGTACACAGAATATTCTAGAAACACGCGCCAACAGTAAACAAATAGGCCACGCCCACTCAACTGTGCGCCGACCAATCACCACCCTACCAAGTTTAAAGTCTTGGCCACCCCACCGTATGCTTATAGCTCGTGAGTGTTCACGACACTCCCCGGGCGGCGATGGGGCAATCACTCCATGAGCTGAGGTCCTTGGCTGAAGCTGGGTGGTGTTGATGGAGCCGAGTCTGTGGAGCGTTAGTGACCATGGCACTATGGCCTGGTAAGGGGGAAGAGGCGGGGGCCGAGGCCTGTGGAACAGAGGCTCATCTTCTTCCCTGAACCTCTCATCTAGTGAAGGCAGTAGTTCCATGGCCGTTGAGCTCATTGCCTTGACTCCTCTTTCCTGCCATCTTGTCTTCAAGTTGTCCTGGTTGGGGGCCGCAGCTCCCATTTCTGGGTCAGGGGACTCCAGTCTTTCTTCCATCTGGTCCATCTTGAATTCTTTCCAGTTGATCCAGATTAGTTTCTGGTCTTTCATCTTCTTCAGAATCTTTTCTTGTATTCCAGCTGTCCAGTCAGCTGTCTTCTTAGCTTTCTTCTGAGTCAGCGAATCCAAAGTTGACTTGGTAACTGTGTCGCTTTTGACAGGTATTCCCAGCTGGCTGGCTCTGTTGGCAGAAGTTTTCTTGAGAGAGTCATCATGTCCAGACTGGATCCTTCCAAGTTCTGAGTGGAGCAGGGGCAGTTTCGGCTCTGATGCCAGCTGAATCTTCTTATCCTTGTCGAGATGACTGTAGTTGTTGCCACTAGCCAGGTCGACCTCCATCTTTCCTTGCTTGGCGACACCAAGCAGGGTAGGCGATTTTTGCAGGAAGGACCCTTGCACACAGTGAACATCTGTGTCCAACGTGCAGGGCTTCTTCTTTGGTCTGGGAGCAGCAGCTCTGCAGACCACTTCAACCTTGGGAGTAGCCATTCCAGGAGCCTCTTGTAGGAGAGAAGGAACTTTTCTCTTCATCTCCACTTGTGGATGTCCATTGACTTCCTTCTTTATTTCTCTCTTCTTTGGCTGCTCATCCAAAGTCTTTTTCTTTTCCTTCTTGTCCTCCTGCTTTTCTTCTTCCTTGACCTGGTTCATAGCCTTGTTTTCTTCAGTAGCATCCAGTGGGCAATCAGCTTTTTCTTGCTTGCTCCAATATCCTCTCCACAGGAAGCTGACTTTTGAATTCTGGATGTCTGGACGTCTCGGATCCTTTGATACTGACTCTTCTTTGCCGCTGGGGAGAGAGAAAAATATTGATTTCTTTGGATCATAATTGAACGTCAGTTTGGGCAGCTGGACTTCTGGCTTTTCTTCTTCTTTCTCGTTGCTGTCTTGTCTGTCAAGATGATCATCGTGGATCTGGCGCTTTATTTTCAGCCATCTTTCTTCTGACTCTTGCTCCATCTTCTCCAGCCATTTCTTGTTGCTCTCTTCTTGCTGCTGCAGCATCTTGGACAACAGTTGATCTAGCTTCTTCTGCTTTTCGGCTTGTTCTTTATTCTGTCTCTCTTTTCTCTCAGCTTGTTCTTTATCCTGTCTCTCTTTCCTTTCAGCTTCTTCTTCGGCCCGTTTCTTTTGTCTTTCCATCCATTCAGCATGCTCCAGAGCCTGCTTCTCCTGTTGTTCTTTCAGTTTCTCCAGCAGTAGAAGCCATGGATCATTGGCAGCAGGAACAGGTCTGGGAGCTGTGGCCTTAGCTGGTTGGGACACCGCAACTGCTTTGACTGGAGTTTCAGGCTGCTTGGACCGGTCGGCAATCTCTTTTTTCAGTTTAATCCAGACTTGTTCATAGACATCCTCGAACTGCTCTCTTTCTTCAAAGTCTGCCTCCATTGCTGGTGAGAGTCCTTCCTCTTCTTTTTCTTCTTTAGCTTTGGCCACATCTTTGGCTTCCAAAGCCTCAGTCCACTTGTCGAAGGCCTCATCATAGCTTTGATGGAGGGAGTCTATTTGGTCCTCTATCCCCCTTAGCTCAGAGACAGGGGCTTTGAAATCAATGAGCTTACCTGCCATGTCCCGGGCCTGCTCCATTTTTCTCTTCTTCCATATGCAGCGCATTTTTAGTTCACCAATTCTTCTCTTTATGGGTGGTTGATCAGTCATTTTGGCCACAGTCCTTTTTCTTCTTTCTTCTTGTTGACCAATGTCCAAAGCCGCACCAGTCCAGAGAGTCTCTTTTTTCAGCCAGTCCAGCCACAAGATGATCACGTCAGCCGGCCACCAATCACGTCGATCAGCGATCACGTCGGGCTCACCAGTTTTGTGGTGGTTGTGGACCACAAAAGTCTCTAGGGGGGCTGACTGTCTTATCTGACTCCAATAGAACAGGGGTAGTGATGCTCAACAAAAAGAGCAGAGCACTTTTATTTCTTTTCTTTTATAACAACAAAAATATACAAGTCTTAGTTCCTACACTGGCCGGCGCGCTACTTATATAGTACAATAGAATGTTCTAGAAGGTTCTAGAAGATGACGTCATAACACATCATACGCGCCTATATATACAATACATGGAATGTTCCAGAAAGCCCCGCCCACCAGCCAATAGGAGGCGAGGCATAGAAAGTTCTAGAAAGAACAAAGGCGCGCCTATACTTTGTACACAGAATATTCTAGAAACACGCGCCGACAATAAACAAATAGGCCACGCCCACTCAACTGCGCGCCGACCAATCACCACCCTACCAAGTTTAAAGTCTTGGCCACCCCACCGTATGCTTATAGCTCGTGAGTGTTCACGACATATGGTATCACTCTGTTCAGATTTCGTACTTGTATTCTGGGTCAGGGGTCCCAAAACTGTCTGGTGGGGTGAGGGGGGTTGGCCTTACTAGATAGGGGGTAACCTCCGAACTCCCCTAGTACAGTTTTACCATACCTCCTAGTGATGTAAAAAATAAATTAAATGTAATGGAAATTCGCATACTGTAATTAGCCCGTTTTTAATTTCAATTAAATATTTTAATATGTTTTCAAAAGTTGTGCCATAATTTAACGGTAATTTAATTGAAATTCGCCTGGAATTACAACTATATTTTCAATTATACCCTAGTGTGAATGCAAGGAAAAGCGCAAGTATTAGAGATGCTAAAGACTTCAAATAACCTATTTTGAGGTTTGTCACCTCTTACTACTGACCTCACTATCTTATGTAATATTTCATGCTCAGCTTTTTTTCGCGTAGTTCATAAAAGTCAAAACAGTTATTTTTGTATGGTGGGTTGACATCCCTTTTTGGCGAAGGTACCTAGGAAGTGATCTGGCTAAAGGATGCTGAAAACCTTTAGGTTATGTACTGATATGTAATAATGAACTAACTGTAAATTTCCCCCAGAATGCCATTTTATGCGTTTTTAAAAGGCAACTTTTTAAAATTTTTCTCGCCTGGTTGGGCAACAGGCTAACCAGGTGTCTCTAAGCATATACATGGACATTTTATTAAGTCCTGCGTCACTGCCACTGTCTTTTAACAGCAAAAGTACAACAATTTTCAAAAAATTGAAAAAAATAATTGAAATTTTCCAAGGTCCTATAATTTAATTGAAAATATAATTGTAATTGAAAATAATGGAAAACTATTTCAATTAATTTAATTTGATTGAAACCAAAAACTGAGCCCATTTATTTAATTGCAATTGAATTGAAATTCAAATTCCATAATTTACATCACTAATAGGTACCTCCCATCCGCCAAGGACGATTTTTCGGACAAGTTACTTTTCTGGATTATTTTCTTAGAATTTCAGACACTAAAATTGTTAAAAAAGCGCCTGCAGAAACAGCACAAATTTTTTTAGATGAATGTCAGCCCAAATTAGCGATTTTTTTAGCAACTTTCCATTTTTGAGCTTTTTGGCATACCTCAGTTTACCTACCTGAAATCGTACAGCGACCAAGCAGCGTAACCTTTGCCTGGAAACGTTTCCGTACTGCAAAAACAGTAAACATAGGTTACTGTAACTACCGTATCGCCGATTACAGTATTTTTAAACGTAAGCCTGAGCCTGATGTTGAACCTACTAACCCTAGCCTACTAAGTTTATAGTTTTTTCTAAAGTTTAAAGCCTGTGAAGCTATAGGAAATGGGCGAAATAGGATGATTTTAAAAATACCGTCACGGGTAGGTACACAGTAAGTAGGGATGGGACCGGTATACGGTATTATACGGTATCATACGCTATTATATGGTATTTTTGACTATACGGTATTATACGGTATACGGTATTTTTTATACCGTATATCGCATGATACGGCATAGTTGTTAAAACTGAATCATCAAGATTTTTGCAGTAAATTCATGTCATTTTCGGGCTTTTAAAGGTCGTAGTACTGTTTTTTGGTTTTGTAAGACATGCTATCGATCAGAAAAACCCAAAAATCTACCTTTATGGCAGTTTTTTTGGCTTCTTTGACATGGAAAATGTGATATTACAAGTATACTTGTAAAATTCTGAGAAATCTGCAATTTTGCTTTTGAATAAAATCAAAAACGTATTTTTGGTTAGCATTTCACTAACTTGAAGTGGAGCAAATCTGTCCAACCAAAATTCAGTTAATATTTACAATAGGCATAATTCAAAATACAGTATAGATAAAAAAAATGTCCCATCGCATTTTCGGCCTTCACTCAAACGTTTCGTTCTCAGTAACTTCTTTACCGATTTGGCTCAAATTTTCAGCAAAAATTAGCAACATGGTTGGCTAAATATTCTGCAAGTGTGGTGCCAAAATTCCGACTCATACTGGTTTTATGACCCGAAAACTAGGAATGAGGGTGGTCCACGCAAATTTATTTTTTTTTCGGTAATACAAGGAGTACAGGCCTGAAACTTGCAGGAATGATTGGTGTTGCTATTGGGCATAACATACTAAGCGGGCAGCCCTGTAGCTCAAAGGGCACTAAAATGGGGGAATTTCAAAAACATGACGAAGTATGACTTTTCTTCGTAAAACCGGCAAAATGACGATTCTAAAGATTTTCAATTTTCAAAAAACGCTGCAGGGATGGTTAGTATGGTGTGGAACAGAGCTTAAATATCAGGTTCATTCATTTGTCGAACTTCCTGCTACAATCTATGTTGATTAACAACAGATTCAGTGCTTTGATTCTAGAAGGTGCAGATTTCTTAACTATGGGATTTTCACTCATGTTTTTGAAATTCCCCCATTTTAGTGCCCTTTGAGCTACAGGGTTGCCCGCTAGCGATCGACCGGAATTCCGGTTCCGGTTCCGGCCCGAACTGGCGGTTCCGGTTCCGGTCCGGTTCCGGTGAAAAAGGGTACCGGAACCGGAACTTTTTCATTCACTATTTTCGATGGAAATTCAGTTACATTAAGTATTATTGCGTCTGTTTAATAAAGTGCGCAGCTCAGTGGGGGCAGTAGAATTTGCATGAATGGGGAGAAATTATGCAGTTTTCCATGTTATGCATAATTAGAAATGCCTCTAAAGACAATTTTCGGTGAAATTATGCAGTTACAGGCAGTGTTTAGAGCTGTATTGTCGTTTTCGAACAGGTTTCTCAACTGACTTAAGGTGCAAAAGTGGAAAATTTGTTGTAAGTATCTGTACTAGCATGCTGGACCCATTTAAGACAATTTAAAAAAAAAAATTTTTTTTTTAATTTTTAAAAAAAAGCAAAAACTTTTGGCCTTCAAAAAAATTTTTTTTAACAACTGTGCCTTTAAGGCAGCTAAAAACATCTCCAAAGGTGACAGATCAAAGCTGAAACCTGAAAATGTTGAAAAGCTTCTCTTTCTGAAGTACAATTTGCGTGCTCTTGACTACTTTTATTGAAAAGTCTGTATTCTGTTGTTGATTTGAACTTCTGCTGATGTTTATAACAGGAATTTGTACACGACGTGCCTATAAATACGTTTCTATAAATTTTGGACCAAATATTGAAAAAGTTCCGGTTCCAGTTCCGGTTCCGGCCGGAACTGGGTGGTTCCGGTTCCGGTTCCGGCGAAAATTTTGGTTCCGGTCGATCGCTACTGCCCGCTTAGTATGTTATGCCCAATAGCAACACCAATCATTCCTGCAAGTTTCAGGCCTGTACTCCTTGTATTACCGAAAAAAAATAAATTTGCGTGGACCACCCTCATTCCTAGTTTTCGGGTCATAAAACCAGTATGAGTCGGAGTTTTGGCACCACACTTGCAGAATATTTAGCCAACCATGTTGTTAATTTTTACTGAAAATTTGAGCCAAATCGGTAAAGAAGTGACTGAGAACGAAACGTTTGAGTGAAGGCCGAAAGAGCGATGGGACATTTTTTTTATCAATACTGTATAATGCAATATATTGGGATCAGGTGTAGGTAGCTGGCGGGGGAAATAAGGAACCGATCCCAAACAAAAACTAATGTGTTTAATTAGAGTTGTAAAAAAATTTTTTTTTGAAAGCCAAAAAAAAAGCTTTTTTTATGAAAATTTTTCATTTCGAAATTTTTTTTTCAAAATTTTTTCCTAGCATGAGATATAGCTTGTAGGAGATGCAAGGATGCATCAGAAGCAACTTTAGATACAAAAGCTGATACTTTGGTTCAAACATAGTGTTACAGCCCGAGAGTCGACATTCTACCTGCAGCATTGCTCACAGAGTGGCTGCTTCCCTTCAAAACCTATTTTTAGGCTTAGAATAGGCAAGAAATTGATAGAACTGCACTGCTAATGTATATCTGAGGCTAAATTCAGCGATTTTCCCCCAAAATTTCCGTACTGTGAATAAAATAGAAAATTTTCGAAATGGGCCTTCAAAAAAAAGCTTTTTTTTTTTAAAAAAAAAAGAGCCTAACAACACTATGTTTAATGATAATAAATAAATATAAGTTAACGATTTCTATATATCGATAATTATCGATAATTTCGATTATCGATAATTTTTTTGGCAAAATTCCAAAATTTCAAAATCATCCAAAATGGTCATGTCATATATCATTTGAAAGCCTTTCGCCTGGCGAGTCTAATGATCACTAAATCAGCATAGGGCACGCCACGGGGAGCCTGTTTTGCCAAATATAAAAGTACCCCTAGAAACGCATCAGTATAGGCACGCTCCGGATGGCCTGTTTTCCAAATAATTAAATTACCCCTAAGGGCGCATCAGTATAGGTACGCTCCGGATGGCCGATTTTCCAAATATTAAAATACCCCTAGGGGTACGCATCAGTATAGGGCACGTTCCGGAGTCGTATAGTCATAAGAAAGTTAATTAATTAATGTATAGTCCATTTCTGACCTTCCCCGATTCCCCCCCCCCAGCTACACCCAGACATGGGCTAGCATTTCGGCTGATGGGGGTAGAATTTTCTATTCCTGGGGGGCTGATGGGGGGTAGGAGCGCCTGATGGGGGGCTGAGGGGGTGGTAAGCCAAAAAGTCCGATTTTTGGCGAAAATCAGGGATTCTTGGATTATTTTTCATTAAAATAAGTTAAAATTAGCTATTCTGAGCTCATTTACGCCTATTCCAGGCATATTTTTATCATAATTTTCTATACAAAATTCTTCCCAAAAATTCCTGATGGGGGGTAGCGGCCGGCTGATGGGGGCCAACCCCCCTCAGCCATACATGTAACAGCTCCGGGCCGACCTGGGGGGAGGGGGGTAGGGGGGGTTTTCCTCAGATGGGGGGTCGAGGGGGGGTTTCGTCCAGAGGTGGGGTCCAAAATTTCAAAAAGCTCCAGAACGCCTGGAAATGCGTTTTAGCACGTTTTTTCAGTAAGGATGCTAAAAATCGCAATTTTAAGCTGCCAAATAGCTTTTTAGAGCTAAAAACAAGCAAAAAATAACAAAAAGGGCTTCCAAAAACACCGATTTCTCTTAAATATCAGCAGTGGAAGCGCCAAATTCGGTTTCCAAAGGCTTTTCAAGTGAATTTTAGGCTAAAAATTAGTGATTTTTGACCCAGTTTGTTAATACTGGAGCCACCACTAGTACTTGTATTTTTTGGTCGGGGGGGGGGGTCCCTTAACCTGTCTCGGGGGTGGGGGGGTGGGGGGTTGGCCTTTCCAGCTGGGGGAGTAACCCCCCCCAAACCCCCCCTGGTACATGTATCCCCTTTGCCCATGTCTGGCTACACCTAACCCATATATTGTCGGCTCAGATTCAAATCTTAAAATAAACAGACAGTACTACTTACGAGTAGGTTTGACAAAACAGACCACAATCAAAAATAGCCGTGTTTTTCACAGGAAAGGCCGACCACAAAAATAATTTATGTTTTTGACCAGAACTTGGGGAACTATCTGTATACTAGCATAACTGGGTGTTTTAAAGCGTTTGCAGCATACTATACGGTATATGGTATTTTTATACCGGTCCCATCCCTAACAGTAAGTAACGTAAGTCCCTATATTTACCGTTTTTATAGTCAATTGATGCTCAGGAAACGCTTCCACATTAAGGATGCGGTGCACGGTGGCTGTACGATTTTTTAGGTAGGTAAAAAATTGCAGGCACGCCATAGCGTAGCGTAAAGCCCGGTTCACACTACGAAATAAGAAATCAGCACAGTAAAAATCAGCTGCAGTGTATAGTAAGCGTCAGGAATCTTTTCGTCTTAGCAATTTTTGAAAACTAAGCGAGTTATGGTCATAGTAGACCGGCGGAACACCAAAAACACTTAAATGATTGTACGCATTTATCGCATTTTTTGTAGGTTCTTTGAACATAAGCAGTCAACTGCAAGTCGCACAGTCAAGAACGGGTATATCCAATCCGAAAAGCAGTGAACAGGCCATAAATGTCTTGCAACTTGTCAATAATCTACTTAAGATCATAATTTCTATGTAAAACAGCAGGCAACTGCTGAAAAAACCTTGGTTTGTACGTGTATAGGCAGTGCTTATATTGGTTTCTGACCGCTTTTCGTCTTTAGACAGTCGTTTCAGACTTTATTATGACATGCTATACGCTTTAATAAAGTGAAAGAAAACTCTTATTTCAGATGAAAAAAGTTGAGCACGGCGCAACTCTTATTTCGTGGCTATTTCTTATTTCTTATTTCTTACTTCGTAGGTGTGAACCGGTACGAAATAAGAAATAAGGCCGCTATTTCTTATTTCTTATTTCGTAGTGTGAACCGGGCTTAAGAACTTTCCTTCCTTAATTTCAAATTTTTTAACCAAAAAATTCTCGAATTTCACCAGTCTTGGGTCAGATCGAATTCCCCCTAAAATCCCCATAGGTTTAAAGAAGTCCCCTTAAAATGACACAACCACCAACACAATTAAATTTTGCCCTTAAATGACAAAAATCTCCACAAATTTGTAGCGAATCCGCTAACATAGAGTTCTATACACATGGAGCGATCACTTTGTTGCGGCTGATACCTATGTAAGGCCAAGTACAAAATAAATCGTGAGGAAATAGGCCAAATGACGAGTTTTAATGCACATAATCAAACATGCTAAATTGACACAGGCGGCAGTAAAGAAGCTGAACGTAAGCTCTAAAGAATCGTTTATACTTCTACTGCAGTAGGAGCTACAGCAGTCGTTTTTCCTTCTGCAACTACTAATTTTCTAATTCCTACTAAAATTTTCTGTTTCCTACAGCAGTTTACTTGCTATGACTGGCTTTCGGTAGCCTGAGTTGGATAATTTGAAAAAGGAAGGAAAAGCGGCTTAACTGACTTTTAGGGGTCCCTAATGAGGGCGTATATCTCAGGATCTAAGCAGAGCACATTAATGAAAATTTCAGCAATCTTTTAAGAATTTATTGATCTTTCATTTAAAAAAGGATTCATTCAAATCCGTTGAGATTTGCCTTAACTGACTTTTAGGGGTCCCTCTATTATACCTAAATTAATCACTTTCTTACTTAGGCTAGCCCCCTCCCATGAGTCGGGACTTCCACGCAGTGGAGGGGGGAAGTAAGGCACGCTTGGCTTGCCTTGCAAGTCAAAGCTGCTTTACTACTAACGCCGACTCATCTGCTTTCGGCTAACCAATTATTACTATCTCTTTCTACCAAAATTACTATATCTCTCTAGTCATCTTACTATTTGTATTTGATCAAATCCAATCCGGGACGTGCCTCTTTGAGGTAGTTGGTGTGCAGTTCCCATCTGCATTAACGTCCCAGCATCCTCGCAAGGGTCGCAAGACTCTTTCAACATTCGCATCATTGATGTATGGTATAGAGTGCTGAAGATCTGGTGGCCACACTTGCCTTACCTCACCTCCTGAATATGTGTGCATTTTCGCACCCAGCTCATTTTCTCTTATACTGATGCATTTCTTTCTGCATCTTCTCATCTATAATTCCCAAGTCTCTGTCACGGAAAGGTTGAGCTGCTTTCTTGACTCAACGACTGGTTCACTGATGTGGCTTTGCTCCCACTCGTTCACCTGCCTGATCAGCACCTTCCCAACTTATTGGCTATAACGCTTTTCAGCCCCTCGCGTCTCCCTATTGCTGATGGTCTGGTTCCATTCATCAACCTGGACTACCATTCTGCGTCCTCTACTGCCGTCGATGAAGAGCTTATGGATGTATTAGCTAGTCAAGATCTTCTTCCAAGTCACCTGACCTCTGATTAGGGAACGACCGGAATTCCGATTCCGATTCCGATTCCGATCGGAACTGGCAGTTCCGATTCCGATTCCGATTACGAACTCAGAGGTCTCGGAATTTTTCGGAACTTTTGCTAAATTTTTAGGAAATCAAACACATTTCTTGCATACTATTGCTTGTCTTCTTTGCCGTGCAATCGACAATCTACATAGTTTAGCAATGCATAACCTGCTGTAATCCCACCAAGTAAAAAATAAAAGTTAGCACTACTCCGTTGTGGAAGCACCTGAGTCTGAAGAACTCGGCAGTCTTCAAACGCGTCAAAAATTTTGATCAAAGCCAGTGAACGGTCGTTTAAAGTGGCAAAACACATTTTGGAAGGCGACAGAAGTCAGAAGCCTTAAAAATAGAGTGCAAACAATACCTGAAAAACTCAATACCCCAATACCAATACTTGAGACTCCCAATACCCAATACTTGCGTAACTGAGCCAAAAATTGCATTTCAGTGAAAAGGTACATTCCAGTGGTGTACACAAAATTTCTTTCACGGGGATTAATATTTTGAAGAGGCTTGGTTGGGCCATTGTCCAAATAGGGCGAGATATTTTGAAAAATTAGCCTTTAAGAATGATTTAGAAGCCGTTCTGGAGGGTAATAAGCAAAAATTAACAGTTGTTTTAGTCCATACATGATCTACATACTGTATTACAGTGTTTCTTATTTTCGGCAGATTTTTTCTTCTTACTCCACAGGAAAGGGTATACCAGACCGCACCCCCTGGGTACAGTACTAATACATTCTGTATCACTAAAAATGACAAATTTCAATTGAATCACAAACGTTTATCTTAGATAAAGAACAGAGAAATTGCACTAATTACTGGTGTACTACTTAGAAAAGCAAACAGTATAAGACATTCTTAACCTTTAGTTTATTAACGCTAAAACGGCTTTCTATACCTACTGTAATCATCGGTCAATCGTCGATTTTTTTCAGGTCAGTTTTTCAGTTTAAGAGCGATTTTTATAGGTCCTAATTAGTATTGGGTATTGGGGCATAAAAACCCCAATACCAAACCTGGAAACCCCCCCCCCAAAACACCCACTACCCAATACCAGTTCGCACTCTACTGAAAACGTTGAAAAATTGTTCTTTTTAAAGTATAATTTACGCGCTTTGAATTTTACCTATTGATGGTTGCCGATTTTAATGCATTGTTATCGTTTGACATGGTGATTTGTACTGGATGTTTGCATGGAATTGTAAAGGATGGTTGCATAAACACTGTTTCTTTGCCAAAAACAGGTTATTCCAAAATTTTAAGCCGATTTTCAAAAAAGTTCCGATTCCGAAAAATTCCGATTCGGAACTGTACTTGAGTTCCGATTCCGATTCCGATTCCGATCGGACCCAAAAATCCGGTTCCGGTCGTTCCCTACCTCTGATGCCTTACTCTACCCACCTCTACTACTCTCCCCATTATCAAGATGTCCCGAACATCTTGTGTTAGGTAACGCCCCACTCTGCCATACAAAAAGGTGCGTCTGTTGGCCTGATATCAACAGCTAATCGCTGATGGCCAGGGCGAGAAATTAAACAAAACAAAACAAACTTAGGCTAGGCTTAGGCTTAGGCTTAGGCTGAGGCTGAGGCTGAGGCTGAGGCTGAGGCTCAGGATTAGGCTTAGGCTTAGGAGTCAACTGAATCCGGTAGATAAAATTGAAATTTTTGTTAGGGACCCCTGAAAGTCAGTTTTGCCACCGCTGTAGTAACTGCAAATCTCAACGGAGTTGAGTGAATCCTGTTTTAAATGAAAGATCAATAAATTCTTAAAAGATTGCTGAAATTTTCATTACTGTGCTCTGCTTAGATCCTAAGATATACGCCCTCATTAGGGACCCGTAAAAGTCAGTTTTGCCGGAAAAGCAAAAACAAGAAAATCTGACACAAAATTATAAAGATCGAATTGAGTTTCGCCCCTGTATGTATCTTGACTCAATTCAATCACCTAAGAGCGGGGCTCATCAGAAGATACTCTTAGGTTACCTTTCTCACACTGTATGCTACTGTATAAACTAAAAATCGAACCACTTACGTTACCGTCCTGTTCCTTCTCACTCTCCGTTCTCGGTCGTTTAGTGCCTGGCTCCTCAGCCATGGTGTATTGATCTAAAACACACCATCTATACAGTTAGAAACAAGTGACTACCTTTGACTAGTATAATATCAGTCAAAGGCCAGACCAACAAGAACAACAACAACAACAACAACAACAACAACAGAGCAAGGACAAAATAAAGCACTAGCCGCGTCCATTATTACACAGGAGCCGCAGCAGGTAAGCGCTAAGGGAAAAGACTGATATCGATTGACCTCTGACCGCACGTGCCACCTTGTCAGCCGATGTCCAGTTTGCGTCCAGCCAAAACAAAACCTACCTGTAATTCGGATCCTAAAAAGCGGGGAAAACAAAACAAAATAGGAAAAGAAAAAATCCAGTTGGATAAGCCATTGGTTTCGAAGCCACTGAAACAGCTAGGGATGCAGGGCTGGAATACGAGAATAAAGCGATGCTAAAATTACTGCAACATAGTATAAACCACAGAACGATAGAAACAAAGACGGATACATACATACATGATTCCGAAGTCAGAGCTTTATTTATTATATTTATTTATTTTGTCTATTATTTATTATGAAGTCTTATTTTTGGCTGAAATCAAAGTTGTTCGCTTATTTTTCGTTAAATTAGGTTGAAATAAGCTATTCTAAGCTCATTTACACCTAATCTAGGCATACTTTTATCACAATTTTTTATACAAAATCCTTCCAGAAAGTTCCTGAGAGTGATAGCGGCGGTCTGAGGGAATAGGTCAGAGCCTGTGAGAGAGTTAACCCCTCAGGCCCCTTTGCCCATGTCTATCTATCTGGTGGTGTGGCTGAGCTTCACTTAACGGAAACTGTTTCGTTGGCTGACTAATAATTCTAATAAGCTTTAGAATACTGTATGTATGTTGTATGTACATGACCTTATGACATGAATTATAGCTAAACCAAGAGAGCGGAAACAGGGTCAACTACAGCAAGGTTTATTTGGGTACGTAATGGGCCCCGTTTTGGGTACTGGTGCTGATCCTGGGATCTACGCACTTTCTGCCGCGTTTAGACATCAAAGCCTAAACCTGTGCCTCTGTAGGCCTATAATCCTTAATCGTCAGCTTAATAATGTAAAAGTAACCATTACTTACCGTTATTAGCCGTGCTTTTTGTTGAACCCAGGTATAACTGAGTTATGCCAAAAGCACAATAAATCGAAACATAAATTCTAACTAAAAATCGTGGAAGCCGAATCAAAATTTACAGAAATATCGATACCATTCCCTTTGCAAGAAAGAAAACCCCATAGGTTCAAGCAAGAAGACAACAATGGCAAGAAAATGAAATGACTCGGGCTCGGATCACTCAAGAGCCAAAACCAAAATCAAAAAAGCAGCAAAACTTCGAATTCTATGGTAGGTAGGCCTATTTAACTAAAGCTACCATAAAAGTCAGGAGTATGTTATCGTCACCCTAGTCGAGAAGATACAAACATAACTGTTAAAACAAGAATCGTTTTGAACAGCATAAACAACTAGCTCGACGCAATGAAAAACACACGCAGAAGAGAGACCGACTAGCAGCCAGCAAACAAAAGACACTAAACTGGCGGCCGTCCGGACTGGTAGCAGCAGCCTCACAACATAACACGGCGGTTAGCCAGTTGGCCTTACATGGGTAAAGAGCGAATAGCCTGCTGGCGCAAGTGCATTCTCCATATATCTAGAACTCTATGTCCGTTCCCGGTAAGATAGGCGAGAACTCAGGTTGCATACTTTTGACAAATACGACCGACTGTGGTATAGAACCACTTCTCCGGACATTTAGATTATTATTTTACACACCACCAACTAAATTACTGCATGCCATTTCAGATCACGCCTTTCTATACCGCCTGATAGCATCGATTAGTGGCCCATTACCCCTCAAACCCATGGCAATCGCTATGTACGCCTACTTAGTAAAACAATGGTAGGCCAGCACAGTTGGTGTAGTGGTTTAGGCTTCTGTACGCGTGCAATGGGTCCTACGCACATTCGTCCAGTCTGTGCGACAAGTTCTTGTCGGCATAAAGCCGAATCCAGGCCACCGAAAGCTGGTGATGGCTAGTAGGTAAATAGGACCGACCGTAGCTGCCTAAGCACCTCAGCTGCAACAGCAACCACGCATGTGTTGTGGGACAAACGAAATAGGGGGACTGGAGCTCTTTGATGGGCATTCGAGACAGGGCTTCGAAT